>JANBQQ010000082.1:6513-47911 GCA_027577275.1 Coemansia sp. RSA 988 | reverse complement strand
ACTTATGCCGACGTCACTAACACGTTGGCTAAACTTGACAGTGCCTCTATTGCGCAACCTAGCATTACAGCATACAGCCAGGAAGACACTGAGCAGCCAAGACGCAACATTATCGTCGGAATAGTTCATCATGTTGGTGCGGCATTGGCACTAGCAGTGATAATGATGGCGGTGGTGTTTGGATTTATTGCATTTGACATCATCCTGCCGGCGATTGTGCTTGCAGCGCAGCTAGTGATGCGGGCCACTGCATCAGTGTGGATGGCAATGTGTTTGGTGTTGGGCATTGGGATTCTAGGGGTTTACTACTATCGATACTACTATACGGCACCGCGCAAATCGAATAGGCCAGCTAGCACCGAGAGTGATCTGGCAGGAGCCGAGCGTTTTGATCTACATCCTGACGTCACACGCAGCGAGGAGGTTGAAGAGACCAGTTATCTGGAATCCCTGGAAGCCCGCGGTGACAAACGACACAGTGCCCGGGGTCTTGGACGAGCGGAGAGGGGTGCCACTGGGCCATCCGGTACAGGGTTTCCTGCAGACTTTCTGAATATGTTTATGAAGAGCATCAGTATTTTCGGATATATCGAGGAGCCTGTGTTCCACGAGTTCTCGCGGCAGCTGCAAACCCGACGCCTACTGGGCGGTGAATGCATGTTCGATAACGAGGGGGATCGGGACGACCAGAACTTTTATGTGGTTATCGATGGTCAGGTACAGATCTTTTTAGCAGAGGATGCGCCTAGCAAAGCGCCGGTGCAGCCCCCATTGGAAGCCAATGGCGAATCGGATGTGGAGAGCATTGGCGCGGGAAGCTGGTTTACCAATGACGACGGGGCAAGCACGAGTGCGGGAGCAATGCTGGATGACAGTAATAGCGATATGCTTGGCACTCAGGCCAAGGCGGACTCGGCCATCTTGCTTAACACAGTTGGTCCAGGCGATGTACTTTCGAGCCTATTCTCGATTCTTTCACTGTTTACTGAGGGCGTTCCGCTACACCAGCGACAGAACAATGTGCGGCCAGAAAGTGTCTTACGCAGCAGCTTCCCATTTCCCAACTATGGAGTCTCGGAGAAACCTGCTCCTGGCTCTCCTACAGACTATTCGTCAGAAGCGGCCCATGGTACTAGCACTCACGCCTCAGAGAGCTTGCGCACACGTGATCCGCATTTGGCATCTGCTTTGCCAGCAAGGCTTGCTCGGCGGACGGAGCAGCTGGCGTCTGACCAAGAAAGCCGCGGAGGCGCAGATGCGCAAAGATTGCGGCCGCTGCGGCCCAATGTGATTGCGCGTGCGACGGTGGACACGACGCTGGCAATGATCCCCGCTTCGGCCTTTCAGAGGGTTACACGGCTTCATCCAAAGGCAGCCACGCACATCCTCCAGGTCATTCTCACGCGGCTGCAGCGGGTGACCTTTGCCACGCTATACGATTATCTTGATCTTCCAGACGAGCTTGTGGCAATTGAGCGAGCAATAAGCGAGCTAGCGCGATTCCCATTGCGTCCTGAGATTGCAGAGAGCGACGTTTTGCGGCATGTTAAAGAGGCGTATGCACGCCAGGGCGATTCGGCGCAGACACTGCGGGATATTCAGTCTCCCGAACTGGGAACCAGCGAAGAGGCTCTTCCTTTCTCCAGCCGTGTGTCGCCCGCAGGCAGACGCCATACAAATGTCTCAACGGCCTTGGGCGCCATCGGGCAGCTTCCAGCATCGTGGAAGATCAACCGCGAGAACCTGGAAGTCATCGAAAGGTTATCGCAGCCATCGCTACCCGCGCTTGCTCCACGTATATCCCAGGAAGGTGGCCTTGGCATTGTACCAACCTCACCGCTGTCGTCTAGCAGTCATATTAGAAGACACCGTCGTGCAGGCAGCGATGTAGTGCCACCGCTGGCTATGCTTCCGTCGAATGTTGATATTGAGCGGCTGCGCAATGATGCGCTTCAGCAGCTGTGCGAATCACTAGGGCTCAATCCATATTCTGCGGATGGCCGCTATACACCCTCATCGCCTGATACTGCACACACCTACGATAGGACTCCTCCGCTGTCGACAACGTCGGCAGAATCTTCAAGTGCGCATGCCAGCCGTCGGTCGAGTATGCACCGCAGGCCGCCCAGAACAGAGCACCTTTTACCGCTGCTCCAGTCAATTAGCGTGTCTGAGCATAAGCGGCAATCCGACTCTGCGACATCTTTGCCTCTAGCTCAGATCTCGACGTTGACCAGCGAACTGGAACTGTTTCATCTTCCTGATGGATATACGTTGGTTGAGCAAGGCCAGCGACCGCATGGCCTGTATATTATCCTGGATGGTAGCGTGCTGATTACGCACAGAGACTCTGTGAGTGACTTTACTGGCGTTGACCGTGACGGCGAGCGGTACTACACGAATTCGCAACCATCCGCGAGTAAGTCAGAGAAAACCACCACCGAGATCACTCGCTGCATGTCCCAGTTGGCTCTCAAGGTCAAGGCCAAATTTGAGAGGCAAACAGGTCCACAAACGCAGCGGCAAAGCACAGCCCCATTGGCTGATTCTGACAACGACTGCGGCGAATTGCGCGCAGACTCTTTGAAACCGCGCCTGTCTGCAGATGCAAATGCAGAGAAACCTCATACACACCGCTCATACTACGCTCGTGCGGGCGACCTGGTCGGGTATCTGCCAGCGCTGACAGATATGGCTTCACTGTATACTGCGAGTACGCACGGCAGCTCTATAGTCGGGTTTATATCACACTGGGCGCTGGAACGGATCAGCGAGCGGTATCCGATAGTGCTTATGAAGCTGGCCCGCCGCCTGACGTCGCAGCTGCCCCCTGCTATCCTCAATATTGACTATGCATTGGAGTGGGTGCAAGTCAAAGCCAGCCAGATGGTGTACCGCCAAGGTGAAAGCAGCGATGCGGTATATGTTGTCCTTAGCGGCCGACTTCGGGCGTTTGTCGAGGGGGATAAGGGTAGTATCAATATTTTAGCAGAGTTTGGTCAGAGCCAGTCGGTCGGCGAACCGAACTTGCTGCTGAACAAGCTCTGCAAGTTTAACTTGCATGCAATTCGAGACACAGAGCTTGTGCGCATTCCCCGTGCGCTGTTCAGGGCGCTGATGCAGTCTGCGCCTAATCTGACCTTTCATCTGTCGCAGACACTTGCAGTGCGCACAGCCCAGTCGCTCCAGCAGCAACAGCAGCAGCTACTGTTGGTGAATAAACAGCAGCGGTCAATGCCGCCTAATACCGCAAACCTAGAGGCAGGGATTCGGAGTCACAACAAGAACCTTAAGAGCATTGCGCTGATTCCTGTTGGAGGCGATGTGCCAATACACGCATTTGCAGAGCAGCTCGAGGCTGCGTTGGCTGGGATCGCCGGACGCGTAGCACTACTCGACCACACTGCAATGAGTCGTGTTTTGGGAAGACATGCATTTAGCCGCATTGCGCGTCTAAAGATCGTGGGTTGGGTTGCAGAGCTTGAGCAGCGCTGCCGACTACTGCTCCACGTTGCGGATGGGGGAATCAACTCCCCGTGGACTCGACACTGCGTGCATCACTCGGACTTTATTCTGCTAGTTGGGCTTGGTGATGGCGATCCGCGCGTTGGTGACTATGAGCGCCTGTTGCTGGCGCTGAAGACGACTGCGCGCAAAGAGCTGGTTTTGCTTCATGAACACCGCGTCTGCAGCACTGGTGTGACGCGTGAATGGCTCAGACGCCGGCCTTGGGTGCATGCCCATCACCACTTGCAGATGCCGCTTGGATACGACACCTATAGCCTAGATGCTGCTGTGGGCAGTCATCATGTAAGCGATGTGATTGGCAGCGCGCGGTCGCTGCTCTCAAGATCAATACTGCTGTCATCGCAGCGAATGTTACCTGTGTTTGCAAACCGCGGTCTCGGCAGGATTAGAACGAGCCTGGAGAAGTATTATCGTCGCCTGACGCGCAGCAGACAGTTTACGCCGACAACCTATCAAGGCCAACGCTCGGATTTTGCGCGCCTTGCGCGTTATCTGTGTGGCAAATCTGTTGGACTTGTACTTAGCGGTGGTGGTGCCCGTGGAATTGCACTACTGGGTGTGTTGCAGGCGTTTGAGGAAGCTGGGATTCCTGTTGATATGATCGGCGGCACAAGCATTGGTGCACTCATGTCAGGGCTCTATGCCCAAACACCCGATTCAGTGGCTATTCAGGGTCCGCTAAAGGGGTTTTCGCGGCGAATGTGTTCGACCTGGCGCTTCCTGATTGACCTTACTTATCCTATCCTAGCATACACGTCAGGCCGTGAGTTCAACCGTGCTATCTGGAAGGTCTTCAAGGAAGCCGAGATTGAAGATCTATGGTTGCCTTTCTATTGTATAACCGCCAATATAACTCGCTCGCGCTCTGAAACCCACAGTACCGGGCTGCTGTGGCGCGTAGTCCGTGCAAGCATGTCGTTGGGTGGTTTTGTGCCTCCGCTATGCAACGAGGACGGAGACTTGCTTGTAGATGGCGGATATCTGGACAATCTGCCAGTTCAGGTAATGCAGAGCAAGCTAGGAGCAAGCATGATATTTGCAGTAGACATAGCAGGAGAAAATGACATTAGTCCCGTCCGCTATGGAGCATCAGTTTCTGGATTTTGGATCTTGCTCAATCACCTCAATCCTTTCCGTTCATATCGAATTCCAACGCTCTCGGAAGTTCAGTCACGACTCACCTATGCGTCCTCTGATAAGGAGCTTGAGAGTGCAAAGATTGCGGACAGCTGTGTCTATCTACGCGTGCCGCCTAAAGACGTTGGTGTGTTAGAGTTTGGTCGCTTTGACGAAGTGTATCGTCGTGGTTACGAGTACGCAAAAGAATGGACTGCAGAATGGCATAAAAATGGGCTACTGGATCAGTGGCTGCCAGCAAGCGACGAATCTGCATCGGGTGACCATCAAACTTCCTGCGATGATGTTGCAGTGATCAAGAATCTGAGACTCTCCAGGCGCAACTCGATATGATACTATGCAATCCTTATCCAATCGATCCTGTTATTATCGTTAAGATATACACAGTGCCATTTGGCATCAGTGTGCTAAGGGCAGACACGTATCACAATCTTTCATAGTAGTTGCCCGTATTCAGCATATAATTCAACAATAGCGCGTGTCGATAGCTATACAATACAACTCGATTGGATAGCTAAAAGAAAATGTAGACGGAGCAAAGAAAGTCTGTTAAGAGAGATTAAGGAACCAATGGTCCACACAAGTAAGACACGCGTTAGAAGATGTAGACCGTGTCGGGAGAAAAGAATAATCAAACACTAGCCCCAGATCTTGAGCAGGCTGTCCCACGATCCTGTAGCCAAAGCCATGCCATCGCTGGACACGCCTAGACAGCTGACGCGATTGTCGTGGCTCGATAGGGTTGCGACCCTGGAGCCTTTCAACACATCCCAGACATTGCAATTAAAGTCATCATAGCCAGCAAATAGCAAACGACCCGAGTGCGAAAAGGCAACGGAGGTAATTCCACAAAGGATATTGCTCTGCACATATTGTTTTAATTCGCAATCCGCGCGGAGATCGAACAAACGACAGGACGCATCGTCTGAACCAGTGCCAAAGGCATCACCATTTGGGAAAAACTGTACTGCATTGATATCAGACTCGTGACCTGTAAAAGTTTGTACGCAACGACCAGAACGAATATCCCAGACCTTTGCTGTAGCATCACAGGCACCTGAGACAAAGACATTTTTATTAGGTGACAATGATAGCGACATGACATCACCAGTATGATCATTGAACTCCATAATCTTCACGCCTGCGTCAATATCCCAGAGCATGCAAGACATATCACCTGAAGAAGTCAATATCTGACGATCAGATATGAAACGACAGCAACTGAGGTATCCAGTATGTGCAGAGAGCTCACGGGCTACTTTAACCGCACCTTCCTTTGTTCTCAAATTATAAATAGAACACAGATTATCCAATCCACCACATGCAACATAATTCCCAGATGGAGCATAAGCACAAGTCATAACCCAAGAAGAACGTAAAGGAATTGCATGGATTTTGTTTGTACTGAATGCATCCCAAACTATTAGTTTGCCATCTTGAGATGCTGATACTAAATGACGATCATCTTCTGCCCAATGCATTGCGTAGATTTTGGCTAAATGTCCCTTGAGCGTTCGACGAACTTTCATTGAAAGCTTGGGTAACATTGGCACCTTCTTTGCAACATCTTCAACTAAAAAAAAACAAATGTAAGAGAATAAAAACAATGTCTTTTTGTTGTTAGTAGCAAGGCGCAGTAAAAGTTTTTTTGAAACCAACTTCACAAAACGATAACTCGGTCCTCCCCCCTTTTAGTTGAACAGACCACAATAGGTTTTTTTTTGTAGACATCTTGGAAGTATTCGATGTGTAAAAAAAAAAAACTGATCCACATTAAACAAGAAAAACAACGCGCAAATTCCTTCTCAATAAAAAAGGCTGATACACTACGTGACTTATCTGCTAGTTCCATTCTCGTTCTCTTTATCTCATCTTTAAGCCTATCAGCTTCACGCTTTGCGGCATGAATTCTATCTCCGATATCGCCCATGATTACGCTAGTCTAGTTTCCAAGTCCAAATAGTAGGATAGGTGAAGAGGCTCTGATGCGATGAATATTTTGTCAATTAATAGTGTATGCAGCAGAAAGTCTTTGTGTGCGTGGCTTACTAAGAATCTCTCCTAGTAAGCTAACCAGTGAGAAGAAGAAAAGGTATGGAAGAAGAAAGAATAATGGCAATGGTGTGCAGAGAAAAGAATAGGTGCTTGAATTCAGCAACCGCAGTATGAGATAGAAAGAATAGAGCAAGAAAAGTAATAAACGAGCATAAAGTCAGAGGGTGAGTAAAGAAATAAAGAAAGAAAGATAAGGGGGGATTGAACCTTCAGGGCAAGCAAGAGGCCAACTTCCTGACAGGCCAAGCAAGGAAAAGGATAGAGTGAAGCCAAAAAAAGACTTGCGTATACGCGGAGAGGGGGGAAAGCAGGCGTGTGGATGGGGGGGTCAACTGCTCTTGTTTACAAGATATCGCCTCCTTCCATTGCTGGTTCAATAATGAATGGGGGGAGGACTTTGAAAGGCCGCGCCACTCTGGCACTGTTGTCATCCTTCACTAAGCCCCACCACAGACATCAAATTCCACAACCACAACAGATGCAGGCATTCAAAATACCGTATGCAGCTGCTGGAGACATCTGCCTGCCAATCCAGGTTTCCCTCCATTGCGCATTGTAGGCTTACGAAGAAGCCTGCACATGCGCGTAATACGAACAGCTGCCACGCTTGTTGTTTGAGATGATCGGCCGCAGTGGATAGCATACAGAGTCAATATCGTGTGCGTCTACATGTCCTGCAATCCTATACACAGTCGCGATACAATTGATGAGGTATCGCAGATCATCACTTTGACTTTGAAAAGAAAGACTATATTTTTGTTGTATAAAGTGTTGACTCAGACCCTTGCTGCGCCTCTCCTTCAGAGTGCAGAGCCGTTGTGGTAGCGATTGTTCTAGCAGTAAAACGCCAGAAATAATAACTGCAATAGCTGCCGATGGCTAGAATAAAATCGATTTTGTTCAAGGTATTTTTTGAGAACTGAGCTACCTAGAAAGAATGACCAATACACATAAAAACAACCACATCACAAAACAAAACAAATGCTAATTTGCTATAACAATGAGAGAACAATGACATAAAAGCAATTACCTGTTTTCCGTCCAGATCTTATAGTCTGGCAGACGCGGCAGCGCTTTTGTTTCGAGCAGCCAATTTGGCATTCTGTTGGCGGATTTCCAACTGCGCAATCTGACGCGTATGAACTTCATCAGGGCCGTCTGCAATACGTAGCGTACGCATACCAGCCCAGAAATCTGCTAGTGGTGTGTCGGGCCCAACACCTGCTGCACCAAACATCTGGATAGCCCGATCCAGAATAGCCAACACAACATTCGGAACAACGACCTTGGCCATTGCAATCTCTTTCAGCGCATGCTTGGCACCAACTTTATCAATCATGTCGGCCGCGCGTAGCACTAGCATGCGCCCCGACTCCAGATCCATTCGCGACTTGGCGATATAATCCAGTACGACGCCATGTTCTGCAATCTTTCGTCCAAAGGTACTGCGGTTCTGCACGCGCTCAATCATCAGCTCCATTGCTCGTTCAGCCATTCCCAACGAGCGCATACAATGGTGGATGCGTCCAGGACCCAGTCTACCCTGTATAACCTCAAAACCACGGCCTTCGCCTAGAATCAAATTCTCAGCTGGCACCCACACATTATCAAAAGTTACTTCGCAATGACCATGCGGTGCATCGTCATATCCAAACACAGTCAGAGATCTCACTACTGTGACGCCAGGGGCATCAGCTGGAACCAGGATAATCGACTGCTGAGAGTGCTTCTTAGCTGTAGTGTCTGTTTTGCCCATGGTAATAAACACAGCACATTTGGGGTGACCCGCTCCCGATATCCACCACTTGCGTCCGTTGACTATATAACCATTGCCAGTGCGCTCGATTCTTGTGCAAATGTTCGTTGCATCAGACGATGCCACATCTGGCTCTGTCATCGCAAATGCCGATCGGATTTTGCCATCTAGTAGCGGCTTCAGCCAACGCTGCTTCTGAGTTGGCGATCCGTACTTGGCCAATACTTCCATATTTCCAGTATCAGGTGCGCTACAGTTACATGCCTCTGGCGCAATCGCTGGCGATCGTCCCATGATTTCGCACAACACAGCATATTCGTAGTTGCTTAATCCTGCTCCCTCCGCATATTCCTTTGGAAGAAACAGGTTCCAAAGTCCCAGCGAGCGTGCACGCGCTTTTAGTCGCTCGATCACGCGTGGCACAGTTTTCCAACGCTGTGCGCCCTCTCCCAACTCTCCTCGGTATTCTGCTTCGGCGGGGATGCACTCTTCTTCAACAAATACTGTGAGGTCATCGTGGAGCTTCTGCACTCGAGGCGATAGCTGTACTACTGACATGGCCCTTTTTGTTGTCGCAAAGTTATTTAATAAAGGTATTTGTGAGCAACCAGAGAAAAGAAGTGTCGGAATTGTACTGGGCAGCAGGATGCATGTGAGTGTGTGTTCCAGAGTAGCCCCTTTTATATACTGGGTAGTGAGAGCTAGCGCATTGATCAGGCCAGCATTGGCGGAGCACGTGGGCTGCCCGGAGATAGCGGAGGTCGCAGACCACCGACAATCCCGTGGGACGCGCCGCGCGATGGCCCTGCAGCCGCACTATCAACAAAACAAACGGACACAGTTCAAATTGACGTGAAGAATGTGGTGATGTTTTTTTTTTGAGGTGAAAAGGCTTCAGATTTTGCACACAAACGGTGAAGAAACAAGCAGATGAGCAAGATTAAAAAAAAAGCAGAGAGAAAAAAAGATCATTTTTAGACCTCAGCCTGGACCTCTGGCTCCTTAAAGTCAGTCTTGACAACCTTGCTGCCAGTGTCCTCGAGCGAGCCGTGGCTCTCAAGAAGCTTCTGAGCGTCAACCTTAGGGAACTTAACGACCTTGCACTTCTTAATCAGCACGTTCTGGATCGGGTATATAACATGGCACGCCTTCTCGATCTCACGACCAATAGATTCAGGGATAAACTTCTGGATCACTTCCCTCATAGTGCTCGAAGAAACCTCATTGGTCATGATATCAGTCATCTTCTTACGGATGGCACGTACCTGCGAGCTCTGCGCGTAGGTGGTGGACTTGGTCTGTCCAACGTGGCGCTTAGTGAAAGCAACCGCAAACAGACGCAGAATGTAACCGTCAGTGGTCTTGACGTCAACGTGTGCCTCAATCATCGACTGCCACTTCTTCACTAGCGAGCGTAGCTTGTCGGTGGTGATGCTCATGCTGTGGAAGCTGGTAAGGCAGTTACGCCCTGCTACCTCATCCACACGTAGCTTGAACTTGCGGAAAGCCTGCTCCTCGTCCTTGTTCAGGTCTCCAAGCGACACCTCCACAACGCGATTCTTCAGGTAGTCTACGGCATTCTTGGTTCCCTGGCTACGGTTGACAAGAGTCTTGCCAACAATGCGGGTCTCAAAGACAGTAGGTGCGCGGATCTCGTACCACTCCTTGCGGCTGAAGGGATCGATACTACGCTTTGTACAAAAAAAGCAGAAATAGTCAACATGTCATGATGCCATGTCACAAATGAGTACAGGTTAGCATCCACCTTCCCAAAAAAGTTGAATCAAAACTCTGACTTCAAAATAAAAGTCATCTGTCAATGGTCGGCTGCTTTGCAAAATATATGCAGGTAACTTCCGTTGAATAACACCACCACCATGTAACATATGCTGCTCTGATGTGTCTCTGGGGACAGCTGTCAATTATTCACAACAGCGCACGTCCAAACAGCACGAATATTCGCAGAAAGATCCCAGAAGCAACAGTTGCTTAAATCACTTTAGAAAAGTGAATAGTCGGAAGGCTGGTCGGTCATTCGGCAGCGTAGACAAATCCCAGCCTCTCAGCTTGAATTCATGTGAACTGCACATTGCGATTGTCACTGACACAAGCTCAAGTCAAAAAGGACAATAACCGCCACCTTTGGTCGCAACACCTCAGAACATCAGTCTGAGCTTGCGTGTAGTATACGGTCAGTATTCCTCGCCGCTACCAAATTGCCTTCGCCATCGACTTCGCCTCCAGCCAGCCAAAAAAAACGTGCTGCTCGAACTGCGCCTCGATTGTTGCAAATGTCAATCCTCAAATGTCGAATTTCCGTCAGAGAAAAACTACCAGCAGCGCGCAAGTAACTTTCTTTGACAGATGGATACAAGGCAAACTGCCAATACTTACATCTTCTTCTTCAGACCCTTCTTTCCCTTGGAAAGACGCCTACAAGTAATTATCATGGATGCGGATTCAACCATTCACCAAGAAAGTTAGTATTAATGCAATTTCTGACTCTGATGCGCGTTGGATTCGCCTCTATTTGCGATGGATGCGACCTCTGTCGCGATTCATTGTGACAAGCCTCGATGCGTACTTGTTCTTGCCGATAGCCATTTTGGTGAAAAGTAGCTGAAAAAGAGGTTATTTTACCAAGCAAGTGTGCGAAAAGGAAGAAACTCTGCAGTCCTGGCAAGACGTTGCATGCGATATTGCCTGGCTGCCTGGTGGGCGAGCGAGCCAACAGTTTCAACACCAATATCTGCCACTACAGCAATAAACTCGGATTAACGCTAATCACAATCTACAAATCAAAACACGTGATATTTCCAGTGTGAAGAGCTAGTGAGTGAGAGACAAGGAGCGCACATCGTGTGCACTTTCGCACAGCGATCACCCGCGTATTGTTGTTTGTGGACCGCGTGTGCAGGGCAGGACGACGGACCCTCTCACTATGCTCTGTTCCGCTGAGCCGTCCTTTTGCTGCTATTTTTCGGCCCGCCAGCACCAAATTAAGTGAACCAAGTCTCTCTTGGCTTTTTTTTAAGCAGCAGACATCTCCCAGATAGTAATAATTGGATTCCTGGGAAGACCCGTGCCGGGAGATTCCCTGCAAAAAAATACCTGTTTTCTGACATTGGCGCTTCTTAAGCCCAAGCACGGCAAAAAAATGCTGGAGACATCAATCTGCGCTGTGAAGGTGAAAGAAAACATGCATTTCTTTTTGGACGTGCTGTCCTTTTTTTGTTTCTTTTCTACTCTTTTGAATCCTGTTTTCTTTTGAGCCTTGCGCGTTATTTTTGCACTTTTCTTTCTTTTGTTAGCCTCTGGAAGGGCAAAAGATTGTCTTTTGCGCGTTTCTTCTCTTCTAAGCACTCTTTTATTTTTGGTCAGTTTGTTACCTTGCGTCTCTTGTAGTTCTAGCGATATATTCTGGCTCAGTGCGTTGTGAGTCCTGTTTCTTCTCTATTTCTTTACAAGTTGGTTGTTCCTCGCTTTTCATATTATTTTTATTACTATTTCGACAGCTCCGCAAACGTCTGCTCGTCTCTCAAAAAAAAGAATAACAGCCACCTTCTCTTGTTGCAGCTGCTTGTCTATTGTATTATTTTGTCCAAGCTTGGTTGGTTTTTGTTAACTGAAAAGCACAGACAGTCTTGGCCCGCCTAATCAGACCGGTTCACCCTTGCTTTCGTGGCGTTTCGCAGATCCAGCAAAAAAAAAGCGGTCCCCCCCCCCACTTTCCGCGTCCGCATTGTCTTTTTCCCCAACTGGAATATCCTTTTTTCTATTTGGAGTCTCGTAATTATTGACTCTTTGGCCTTTGCTGGTTATCCAACTGCTCTGGGGAGCCCTCACGCCTTATACTTTTGCGCACAACGCTAAGGCTGCGTCTGTACAGTTCTTACCTTCTTTAGTTTGGTAGCCACGTACATTTATAACCATGACGTTTCGGCTGAAACGCGTGTTTAGCAGTCCGATTTTTATCGGTACACTGATACTGATATTTGCAGGTCTTATCCTCACTTTGGTATGCGCATGTATGAAGCCAGTATATATTGTGGCAACAACATGGTTTATGATTGTTTACCTGTTCTTGCTTGCATTTTCGCTACTACTAGCAATTATAACAAATACCCTGCACAAGTATCGACTGGCATTGCTGGCAATGATCAGTATCGGGCTGTCACTTAATGTTGGACATATTGGCTACTACATTAATGCGACCGTGGGTGTTTTGCAAGCGCTTGCTGCAGGACTCATATTTGTTGAAATTACTTTCTTCTTCTGGATACTTACCCTTGGCAGCGGCCCAGGTACTTATTTGGCAGACTTGTGCGGCGCAGGTATTGATGGTAAAGGCCCTACTCTTCCGGTGGCAGATGTTTCTATGGCACGCACAAACTATCGTCAGACTATGGCATCCACTGCTCCCTCTGCTGCTATTCCCACAGAAGCCGGGCTCAGCAGTATCACTGACTATTATTCGTCGGATATATCGCATTCCGCTATGTCAACCAAACAGCGCGACTCGTCAGCGGCAGTCTTCAAGGCTCGCGCATTATATGCGTATGATGCTAATCCAGATGACCCCAATGAGGTGACTATTACGAAAGATGAAGTCATGTTTGTTATTGACGACAGTGGCAAGTGGTGGCAAGTCAAGAAAGACGACGGAACCGTTGGAATTGCGCCAAGCAACTACCTCACAAGAATCATGTCGTAATGCTCAATGTCTGCAACTCGCCTATACAGACCTCGTACTTGCAAGCATGTGCGTCTGTCAAGCAAGCCAAATTATCACGAGCTGTATCCAGCACACCGCCTTTTTCTTTTTTCTCGGCAGCCGCTGTACACAAACATATTACGCTGCACTTCTTACTTTTTGTCGCAGAGCACACATAAAATAAATATTGTTTGTTTGTGAAAGAACTAGCCAACCATCAGTGGCCATCAATCGCATCCTTACATTAGATGTTGCATAGAATGGTGTCTGGTTTGCCATGTTCTCAGAATCCCTGATTTCTCGCAAAAAAAAAAAGTCTGAATTCTACAAGTCTAACGCCACGGCACGCCCTTTACCTCATACACCCAAGCAGGCTGCTTGCCTTTATGTACGTCAGCCATATACAAGCTGTATGTGATGCGTGGAATGCTAGGATCCGATTCAGTGTCAACATCCAGAACACCATACTTGACATGGCCACTCCTGTGAAAGTGAATTGTGTGCTCGCCATCAATATCCTTCTTGAATTTTCCAACCACTGGAAACGTAAACTGGCTGACTGGCGACGTTGAAAACTCAATGTTTCCGGAGGGTAGCTCGACCGCTGCCATTTCATGGCGGTCTCCAGAAAGATAGAACAGATTTGGGACATGCTGTGTCAAGTTGAGGATTTCAGCTCGCTCGCTTGGATATCCACGCCATGTGTCCTGGCTTGCGTCAAAGTTTGACCAGCCTCTTGTTAAAGGCACCGAAGAGATGACGAACTTTACAGCGGCGGTGTGGTTCACATCGTGTAGCCATTGTACAAAATGCTGTTTCTGCTCTACGCCCAACATTGACCGCTGTTGGTTCTTCTCATCTCCGACAGATTCCCACAGTGTACGGTAGCGCCGCGTATCCCATGCATAGAATGCAATGTTACCGTATGTAAAATTGTAGTAGGCAGCACCAGATAGGGCGCCCGAGGGGTTCGCCAGGCCGTTATACTCATTATACGCCGTCAGTGCATTGTCCATAGGCGACTTATCCTGATCATGCCAGTTGTTCTTGATCTCGTGGTCATCATACACATGCAACATAGAAACCTTACGCAGAAGACGCTGAGACGAGGGCGCCGCATATACCTGACGGTAAAGACGGCGGTAATCCTCGGCATCAGGTCCAAAGTATAGTGGAACATCTGCGTATATAAAGTCGCCCATGAACATAAACATATCCATGTCGTCGCTATGATCCAACATGCTGCGAAACCCGTATATATCTGGCGTCCATGATAACCGATATGGAAAGTTAGGCTTGATGCATGAGCCAGATCCAAAACGCAATCTAGTTGGCGTGTGTGGCAGTGGCGCAGTCTTAAACTCGACAGATCCTAGACGCACACTCTTCGCGCGCAATGTAGGTTGCTGGCTGTGCAACTCAACCACATACTTGGTAGATGGCTGTAGGTTGAGAATGGTTGTGGTAGTCGTAAAGTCGGTTTCATTAGTAGGCGGTACAAATTCGCCAGCACTCTCCCAAGGCATATTATTACCAAGATTGATGTCCGCACTATCTTCCGTATTCAAATGGTGGATGACATCGGAGGATGCCATTTTTCTGTAGCGGAGCTCCAGTTGACCGCCATCTGGGTAGCGAATATGCAGCTTCGCAGTATCGTGGGAGACATAGCCAGGTCTAAATATAACCAGACTATCGTTAGAGGCGATTAGCGGGCGATATACAAAATCCAAGACCATCGCAAACATCAATATTTGCACAGCCAGGAGTAGCACCCTCCCCAAAATGGATTTGTTGGTGTCTTTGCCCTGTCGGTCAAGGATCCCCGGTAACGTCACGATCTGCGCGCTATCGTTTTCATCTGGCAGCGTGCTTACACCTGTCTCGCTCAGCGGTTTCTTGCTATTTTTTACGCGCTGACGAGTGTCGAACTTTGTCTCTGCTTGTACGGCAGAGCTTTTAGCGCAAGATTCGTCGCTCATGTTGCAGTCCAAGCCGGATGCACTCTGCTGTGTGTACTGACGTGCATTATCCTTTGTGTTGGCCAAACACCATCGAGCGATAATCTCGCGCAAGGAGATAAACAGAGATATCGGAAACGCGACAAGATCAGCGAAAAACGCGTACTGCGATGGTACAATCCACAGCACAAACGTCGACAGCAGCAGATGTAACACTGTTGCAACGCTGCCGACGTTCATCTCAGTGTAGAAGAGTAGAGGTGAGAAGGGAGAGGGGGTGAACGAACACACAGCAAGTAAGGATTTTTTTAAATATTGAAAAAATAGATGGAGGAGGTCTGAGAATGATCGCATCTCTTCACACTGGCCCACATGTGAATCAAGCCCAGCTCCAGACTCCGCTAGATCCTATGATTAGATCTCACAGCTTGCAACAATGCGCTTGAACCTCCTCCACAAACAACACAGGCAAGCCTGCTCTCTCTTTTCAGGCCACTTGTTACATATTATTCTAATTTGAATCGCTCTGCGCGCGCGTTTTTGGCGCTGGATTCCGGGTATATCCTACGTAGTAGCTTGTCACATCTCCCGTTCTGCCTGCCTTGGGCTCGAACTCTGTACCACTTAGACTTGAATACGCTGTGGAATATTTGGTTCATGGTTGTTATTAGACGACAGCATGGAACATTCTGGGAGGCGATTCGGGAAGCACCGCGCGACTGGTTGTTGCACCTAGCAGAGGATTATCAGCTTGTGAACTGGAACCGCATATCAGAGACTACCAGTTGGCCTTGCGCGCTAGCGTTGAATGGATTGTTTGTACTTGTCAGCTTAGCACGTCATATCAATACACACAGAGATAACCTTGACGCAATAGTAGATATTGATCGACGACATAGATCTGGCCGTGGGGGAAGTTTACATGGCTGGGACAATACATATAATGGTGGTACTATATACGATGAGAATAAGAGCAATGGCTGGGACAATATGTTGCTGCTGTTCCAAATGCTCTTGTATATTATAAGCATAGGAAATGCTTGGATGCTGTTCTCCAACAGACGCACATATCAGCTGCGCATGAGGGATGATAATGCGACAACATTTACCTCAAACTGTCGACGTGTATCATTAGGTACACAAAGACCTGGCTGGGCACATTCACTCTTGGGTCGCTGTGTGTGGTCAATTTGGAAACTAGTTGCGCATATTGACGATCAAACTCGGGGAGAAATCTGGGAACTGGCACTGTGGACGCCATCTACATTTTCGCGAAATTTGTTTTGCTGGTATTCACCAGCACAACTTTTGCTGTTGTCCTTTATGGACAGTACAAACTGGTATTATATTTTGCCATTAACAATAGCTGTTGCTGCACAGTGCACATTTGTTGTGTTTGCTTATTCGACGCTAGTCAAGGACAAACAGATTCTGTTTGGTGAAGTGCACAATGAGTATAACCAAAAATTCGTGTATCCAAATGTATTTGCTCCAAAAGAAGATGCTGCAACAAGTACTCTGGATGATTGGATGCTGGATCGTGGGGCTAGCAGAATTCCAGCTTCATCAAATAGTGATATTGACCATATGCAATTTGGGCAAACTATGCGTGATAATGCATCCTGGAGACGCGCAACACCATTTGCAGCCGAGGATGTTGATTCGGGGGAGCAGCTGCCTCGAGAAAAGTACAGGAGAGTGCCGCACTTTCGCGGCCAGACGAAGGACAGTCCACCTGTACCTGCGCCATATGTCAGGACTAATAACCTTGGGAGATCTGCTGTGCCGCAACATGCGTCAGCACAGGTAAACAAGCCGTACGGCTTTCAGGACTCGCATATGGTGGATAGCGGATATCGGCAGCCATATGCAGAGCCCTCTGGAACCCATCGCGTTAGAGACCGTTCTAGCCGAAGACGGCGACATACCGAGTTAATGGATAGCGCAAGACATGCGAAATAGTCGCATTATCTAGCACATGGTCATAACTGCTTCTGCCATTTTGGTTCTGTCAAATAATATTGTTGATTAGACGAACTTCTTGGCTACCACAAACCCCCTCCTCCTCCTCCTTCAAAGAAATGTTGATGATGTACATTTATAGAAACATAGTCCCAAAAAGTGCACTAGCCAAGAATATTGCAAGTCTGGATGTGCTCCCACAGCTCATCATTTGTGCTACAGGTGAATCCGCACATGGAGCAGCTTAATTCAGCAGCACAGAGGCGTAGTGGTAGCGCAATGCTGGCGTCGCCACTGCTATATCCGTATCTGACGCTGAACATCCTTGTTGGAAAGCACGTATGAAGACTGTGTCAAAGGACTCGAGTTGTAACTAAAGATGAAGTAAAGAGAAAACTTGGGAAGAAGATGCAAAATGCCACTGGCGCGTCTGGGGGGTCAGTATGCAATTCCGATGGAACAGAAATAAAAAATATATAAAGGGTGGTCTGTGCACTTGCAATTTATGACGATATCCGATTGCAAGGCGATCTCCGTGTCAGAAATACATCAACAACCAAGATGAGGCGTGAAAGTAGTCGTAAAAAAAAAACAGGAATAGTAGTGATGCGCAAAGGGTTGCGCAAATTGCTCATCAATCGCTTTCAGCAAAGGAACGACCTTCTCTGACTGACAGGGACCCAAGAAAGGGGAGTAGCCAAAGGCGCCACTTGGCCATATCGCAGTGGCTGTGTGAATGGGATGTGCGCTCTCACAGGAACTGCTGGGCGGCGTGTGACATT
This sequence comes from Coemansia sp. RSA 988, assembly GCA_027577275.1. NCBI lineage: Eukaryota > Fungi > Kickxellomycota > Kickxellomycetes > Kickxellales > Kickxellaceae > Coemansia > Coemansia sp. RSA 988. Next base: position 30,016 of record JANBQQ010000082.1, on the reverse strand, counting down.
TTCCAAAACTCAACCCCCCTTCCAGCTCTTTGTCCGGCGGTAAGGGAAGGTGCCACGGGTTGTGATGTGCTCAGGCCACCCAACACATATCTGCAGTATCCTGGATATCGAATATATTGTATAAATATCCTCTGAAGGCACAACGCGCTATGCCAATAATAATTTGATATTGTCCTAGTGGAACGCTCAGCACCGCTCAACATCTATTTGACATATCGAATTCCTACGCAATACCACCAACGACTTGTCAGCAAGCTGCATTCCTAGTAGCTCGGCGTCGTCATCAGAACCGCCAAGATCCAGTACATTTTGTGCTGCTGATGAGGCTCCAGGGCTAGAAACTTGGTGATAGATGTAAAGTCGCCGCTGTGCCTCCGCCAGCACCGCTATGCCTACTTCAGTATCAATGTAGAAAAAGCGCTTCTCTCTTTTGCTTGCCTGGATATATGACAGCGCTGGGAATGTGCTCACATGTTGAGGGTTTGCATTGGTTGACAGAGCGCTAAAGCTGAAAGAGATACCGTCAACATCATGCTTCAGGCATATCGGAAGTGGATTGTATGTTTCGGACTGCGTTGGGGTCGATGTAAAAGCAGCGCAAAGCCAGTCGGGAGAACCTACCACACTTTGGGCTTCAGATTCACCAGTGCTCCAGCAGCGAACAGAAAACATCACAGCCAAATCTGAAGCCTCCTCGAGTTGGTCCACGTCGCCGCCAGTGTCCTGATCCAAAAAAGGCTGCATCAATGGCGCTCGCTGCCCGTGGGTCTCATAGTCGGTCGCTGTATACTTTTCAAGCCGCTCTCTAATAGCTGCAAACTCGTTAGAGTCCATTGTCTCCAGCACACCATCATCATTGGCAAACACAGTTGCCCATCGCGCTCCTTCATGCTCCTTTTGGAGGTAAAGTGTCAATACACGTCCGTTCTCTAGCGTCCAGATTGACTCATCAGCCACTATAAAGTCGCAGAACTTTGCTTGGGTGTATGTGTGCAAGGCTAAATACTCGGCCGCGGTGTCAAACTGAAGAGACAGCGATGTTCGTGAGAGTTCGCATATGATTTGGTTAGCTTTAATTGATACCGGTAACTCAATACACACTGTCACATCGCTGGATGTCTGAGTCCAATAGTAGGGCTCGGACTGCATATGCTGAGCTGTCGGAGACATAGAATTGTTGGCCGAAGATGACTGCTTCGTAAGCTCTGTGTCATCTAGAACAACTCCACCCTTAACTCCTAGCACATAGCGGTCCGCATCAAGGAACTCACAGTATACTGGTATCACATGAGTGTGCAGAGTATGTACCACTGACACATCCAGATGCGCAACACCAGATTGTAAAGAATCACTACTCTGCTCAGCCAATGTCTCTGGCACATCGTCTGAAATACCACTGATCTGTATCGCTTGCACGCAAAATGTTGGCGCTGGCCGATGTTGGCCATGCTGTGCATTGCCCAATTCTTTGGTCTGAATAGCACTTGATTCCCCCTCTCCAGCATAGCTGGCCTCTTTGTCGATTCTACAACAAGTATGTAATCGAATTTTGATATTTCCTTTTGAGAAACGAGCCAGCGTAGCGCTTAAGATGTAGTACATAGTGCGTGAAACTTCGTTGTTCTGTGGACCTGCCGCTACACTGCCCATTCCAATCTCGAAAACTCCAACTGTTTGCCAACGTTCACCACCGTCGCTATCATCATACACCCGCCGAAGCACATATACCGATTCGACACCGTCAAATATCAACACCATATCGTTGGTCAGCGAATATGCGCCAGGATACCCCAGAAATACGTTTGTACTGATACATAGTGGAATATCAAATATTTTACAAAACCGTGGTATGCCCTTGCAAAACTCAACCAGAATGACCTGTCTATCCTGGTCAATGTAAATAACCGTTCCCTGACGCGGACCAGCAAATAGGTGGTTATAATAGATGCGCGAATGTATCTCGTCATATGTTAGCAGCGCATTGTTAGGCAGACGCTGAGGTTCAACGGGCGCAAAAGGTAGCTGGAAAGTGCGTATGACACTTTTAGCCGAGCTATCTTTGTCGTCTGGCAGTCGCAGTTTATATCCATCAAAGCTCGGGTTAAGCAAGGCTGGATCAGCTCGAAAGTCTAGTACTCTGTAAGCCATTATTAGCAGCAAAAATTGAGAAAGCAGGGCAAAGCGGCCAAGCAATCGAACAAGAGGCGAAGTCAAGAGCAACCACTGGAGGAGGGTTGAGCTTTACACATTGGCTCGCCAGCTGAATGCCTTGATCACCAGATGATACGATCAACGATGTGTAAAGAATTCAAACTTTTTGTATTCACCCAAGCTCTTACGTTTCTGGAAACTCTTCATGTTTGCATTTAGGAGAACTTTGATTACTACATTGGCTAAGCGGAAGCAGAATTTGAGCACGGAAGCAAGCGTAGCCGCTGCTAAGCCAGGGAATGAGAAGACCATGTCAAAGGCTATGGCGAAGGCTATGTTGAAGGCCAAGGTGAATGAAGCCAAGCGGCTGAGGAAGGAAGCGAGGCACATTAAAGCCTTGAATGCGGCAAAGATGCTGGATGCTTACAGACGCAAAGAACTTTCAGGACAGAATCTGTTACCTGAAGAGCTTTCCGAGCTTGAATCAAAGCAACATCGGCTTAGGATAGTGAAGGCCAAGGAGAAGCTACCCGCTATGACGAAGCACGCGAGAATCACTCTGCGCGGGGTGGTCAGTACCGAGAAGCAGAGCCTGACACGTAAAGTTAGAAGATATGAGAAGGAGTTAAAGGAATTTGAAAAGAAGAGTAACAGCGCTGCTGATATCGCAGAGAAGCAAATGCAGACAGAGTCGCTGATCTCGCAATGTCGGGAGAACCGGAAGGTTCTCGATGGGATTAACATTGAAGAGATTTTAGAGTGCTTCATGTTCAAGTTGAAGAGCAGCAACCCAATGCTTCGTAATGCACTCGATATCACACCACTCACGCCAGAGTTGGAGAAACTAAGCAAGGATGAATACCTTCGGCGGAAGATTTTTGGCGGGCAAAAGGCAGCAAGTATTATGCGTTTACATTTGAATGACATTACAGGTGTCATTTTGGGTACCTCTGTACGGAAGATCAACAAGGAAGTTAAGAAGGCAAGAAAATCTACTCGAGCACTAAAGGCTAGTGTGAAGGAGTCTGGAATGGAGGAATCCGATGGCAATGGGTCAATATCCGATAATGAGGCTGACTCAAATGATGTTATACAGTAGACATGGAATATGTTTTATAAATTCTCTGATTGCCCTTCTCTTGTTAATACATTTTATGCAAATGCACACATAAAACATATTGAACCTAGTGTCTCACTTGAAGATAGCCTACAAGGGATGTTGGATATTATGCTCGATGATGATTCAGGCAAGAGTGTCGCAAGCAAAGCAGCTCATATTGCAGGTATGTTGCTATACGACCATGCAATGACGGTCTGTAGGCATGTTATCGATGTATTTTAATTTTCTGGGATATGTGAAGACCAAAGGTCGTCTAAAAAAATAGAAAAATTGCCGGAGCATGTCACTTACCAAGGGGATACAGAATAATTGCGCCCAAATACCCGTGCAAGCCAGGCACATGCAACCAAGCCATGGTGTCCGCCGTTGCATGAATCGCGATATTGGTTTGAAATGCATACTATATTTCGCAAAATTATTAGAGTTTAAAAAGGATTATTTCGGCAGGAAAAGGTATGGCGGTTTTGTGCTGGCAATGACAGCCAATGAGCGACAACGTCTGCGGGACTGGGTTTTAGTTGATTTACTTTACAGGCAATGTTCTTGAACAAGGCCGCATGCTTCTCTCATCTCTAGACACCGCCAGCAAAAGACAGCATATCTATCCACAGGGCAAGTCATCCTACAAACACAAACTGATTATCACGTAGTAAGCATACTCACTACGCGCTCCTTTCTAAATAAAGGCAGATGAATGTTATAGTTCCTTTGAAATTTTTTTAAAAAAAATGCTAACATTATTCCTATAGCATTTCAAAGTGTAAATAAGAACATTATTGCAGCAGCATGGCCTCATCTTTCAAGAAGGACTGTTTGCTCAATGTCAGCGATTCCCGGTCCAAGTTCTGCATCTACATCTGCAATTCCTGGCTCAAAAAAATCTAAAGACCAAGCGCTCTTTACCTGATAGTAAAGATAAGCGGCCATAGCTCTTAAGGTACTTGCGAGGTAATCTGCCTTCGAAATAGCGCAGGCTGGACAAATGCAAGAAGTCACGGTTTTAGTGCTATGCACTTATTCACAGTAATTTGTAGAAGAACAAAACTGTTCTGCATCTTGGCAGAACATAACACTTTCGTGGTAAGTTTTTGTGTCATGTTGCTGCTGAAGCGCAAGCACTTGTAAATTAAATGGATGTGTGGTGGAAGTATTTCTTAATGTATAGTTAATACTAATTCCCAATGTTTTGCTGATGTTTCACTCTTTTCCACCGCCAGTGCAAACCACACCGTCGACAACCCCATTCACAGCGCAAACGTACTGCCTGGTTGGGTTATACCCGCAATACCGAATTTTGCCAATATAATCAATTGCCAGTTCTAATACTTTTAAATTGTTTAGTACCAGGATTTATATGTTACAAGGAGGCACAGTTGTTGCGCAAATAATTATTTTGGCAAATAAATAGATTGCTTCTAAAAATTGTATTATAAATTCTATGCTATTTGACAATCATAAATATTTGTACGTTCAGTTGTATAATTCAAAATTTTTCAGCTAGTTTATAATTTTTTATTGTAGCACATATCTACAATTCATAAAACGCTATCGAGAGTAGCATTACTTTCAATTGGTTTAAATCAAGAACTTGTCAAATGTATGTACCTTGTGTGCCACATATAGATTATATGTGGATTGCAGTATACCGCCTTATAAAAAAAATAAACTAGGCAGCTCGTCTTTAATCATATATCATAATCTCATATACAATATTACTCGAAAGAAAAAAGCTGCGTAAGCATGCCAAGAACTTTAGTAATTCCATATTGTAGCGTTAAATTTAACTAAATGCAGTCCAGGGTGATGCGCCCAGTTTTATCCAAACGCAATACTATGGTGGAATATACTTACAGGTTCGCAAAGATTATGACAGAAAGTCGACTTTGTTGTTTCGCCTATTGCTGGAAAGTTCCACCACAGAGTGATTGATTAGCTAGATAATTTTCAGATCGCGGAGGATAGGGAAAATGGCTTTCAAAAAAAGTTATTTTCGTCCAAGCTCTTTTACGTTTCTGACACTTCTTATTGTATGCATTTAGGAGTGTTTGATTATTACAATGGCCAAGCAGAAGAGGAATTTGAGCTGGGAGATAAGCGTTGTCGAGGCCAAGCTGGGCAAGGAGAAGGCCATGTGGAAGGCCAAAGTAATAGAGGCCAAACGACAGAGAAAGGGAGCGAGACAAACAAAAGCAATGAATGCGACAGAGGAGCAGGACACTTACAAAAACAAAGAACTTCCAGGACGGGGGTTGTCGACTGAAGAGATTTCTGAGCTTGAGACAAAGCTACACAGACTTAGGATAGAGAAGGCGAAAGGGAAACTACACTCTACAATGAAGCACTCGAGGATCGCTCTTCGCGGGATGGTTAATCTCGAGAAACAAAGTTTGGCACGCAAGGTTAAAAGATATGAAACAATGCTAATTGACATTAAGAACACGAAGGATATCAGCGCTAACGATGCTGCAGAGAAGCATATGCAGACAGAGTCACTGATCTTGAAATGTCGGGAGAACCGGAAGATTCTCGATGAGATTAATATTGAAGAGATCTTGGAGTGCTTCATGTTCAAGTTGAAGAGCAGCAATCCAACGCTTCGTAATGAACTCGATATCACACCGCTTACGCCAGAGCTGGAGAAGTTGAGCAAGAACGAATATATTCGGCAGAAAATCATTGGCGGGCAAAAGGCAGCAAGCATTATGCGTTTACATTCCAATGACATTACTGAAATAATTTTGGGTACTACTGTGCGGAAGACAAGCAAGGAAGTGAAGAAGGCAAAGAAGTCTACTGGAGCACAACAGGGTACTGTTAGAGACTCTAGAGCAGAGGAATCCGATGGAAACAAGTTGATCTCCGATCTTGATGCCGATTCAAATGTTGCAACGGGTGGTGCGCCTGCCTCTTCAACTTTTGTCGGGAGCCTCGGCGACTATGTTGACGATGAGAGTGATAGCGATACAACCAAAGTCAAACGCAAGAGCACCAAGCGCAAGCAGATCAACATCGATACCTACGATGAGGAGACTGATCAAGAGTTTGAGACCATCTACAATGGCAAGGAGACACACAAGAATCGTCCCGGGCAACGCGCACGTCGCAAGCAGTATGAGGACAAGTATGGCGAGGAGGCAAACCACATCAAGCAGAGCAAGAAAGAAAAGAAGCAACACAACTCCAACAAGCCGAGGAATTCTCTGGCTGCGGAAAAGGATGAAAAGGTCCACCCTTCATGGCAGGCTAAGCGCCGGGAGAAGGAGCTGCTGGATCAAGCCAAGAATGTAAAGGGCAAGAAGATCATATTCGATTGAAGCGCTGCTGTCTGTGGAATTAACCAACAGGCCATGTTTTTACAAGTCCCTTTTCTTTTCTGCTTACCTTTTTGTGAGAATAAATATTTGTGAACTTGTCTATTGACTTTTTTCTTACCTGCTCTAGTCTGTTAATAGCGGGACGCTAGTCGGCTTGCTTTATAGCATTTTGGCAGAATTTTGAATCTGCTAGCAAAATCCGCCAGACAATACTGCGATGCGACGGTATGATGAGTTGAAGCTTTTTCCGCCACCGAAGGTACGTCGCCTCCATACAGGGCCCAAACTATATGGGCATATGTTTTTATTTATATGCCGTTGGTAGTAAGTCTAAGGAATGCGAACGCGTTCGTAGAGGGGCTTTATGTGCTAAAGTTGTCGAAAGCATAGCTAAACCTCACGAGTCATTGCTATGGTTTCTGGTCTTCTGCAAATAGCCCGGACAAGACGATGGCTTTAACCAGCTGCGGATTGCAGATATTAAGCCTATTATTGAGTACCATCATCACATACGTCCTAGCAGCCGCAGCAAGGTCAATGGATCAAAGTCTCTGCTTTTGACCAGAATGCGCGACTGCCTAGCGCACGCGTACAGTCACCATGACAGAAAGAAATACGAGGATCTTCTTGGGTATATCATGTACAAGGGAAAGTAAGTATAGTAGGAAAATATTTGATCTATTGTTTATCTCCTATTTGCTACAATATTTCATGTAGGAGACTTTTACGGTTACAGTACCATTGCAGATACATTCCTAAAGGCTTCGCTTACATGCAATACACAATTCTGTAGGCAAAACCCGCGCGCGACTCTTGCCTATGAGGAGTTTACTTGGATTAATAAGCGAAACTATCCAATCCCGGTAGAAGGGTCCTGGGTCGAGTTTGACTCAAACTTCCATAATAAGTCTGTAAATAATAGGCCTGCATATGAGACCACTGGTGTCCCGTCTGCTGTTCCAGGAGGCCTAGTGAACGCCCAGTTTATGGATTCGCCAGCAATGTCTGTTGCTAATGTGACCTTTGCTGCACTAGATAAACTTACCTTTGACGACAGCGGATTTGTTATGCCTATTAAGAATATTACAACGCCGGTGATATGCGCACCTTCTAACGGGCGACGACATAACAAAACAATCAGTGTAAAACTGACGAGTGACCAGGTAGATCTTCTGAGCATTGACAAATCGGATCCTTCCAAAATGCAGCACGGCGTCTACTTGTATATGGCACCTTATCAGAAGGTTTGTAGGGAGCTACTTGATAAACCAGGAAAGCCAGTGCAGGTAGAAATGCCTGCATCGTTCATGGCAAGTGTCAACAGCGCGGGGGTTGCATTCAACAGCTCAATGCCTTACAAACCGATCGAGCTGACCTTGCCATTTCGAATAACCACTGAATACGCGAATAGGATTGACCTTATATACACCACGGGCGTTCCGTGGGTTGCTGCAATAGTTGTTGCCGCACGACACACCCCACAATCTTTGGCTTGTCAGATCAGAGGCCGAGAACTAACTTCGGCGGATGAAGTACGGCAGCAGTTTTTCAAAAGTGCTTCAGAGAACGGTGACGATGACGATGTAATTTCTGAAGGCGCACTTGTAAATCTAAAGTGCCCGCTGGGGCTGTGTCGAATCGAAATACCAAGTCGTTCAAAGAACTGTAAGCATTCGCAGTGTTTTGATTGCGAGACTTTCTTACAATTCTATCAAGGGAAGCAACAATGGCGTTGCCCGGTGTGTTCGATTATGATACATTCATGGCAAGATCTTATTATCGACGGATACTTTGACGAAATATTGAAGAAGACCTCTGAGAACGATGAGCAGATCTACATTGAGCCCGATGGCATGTGGAAGACAAAGAATAATACAAGTACTCCAAAATCTAGCGTCAAAAGGACCGCCGGTCAGCCTTTAGAAGTCAGCGAAGTTGATGCGATTGATGTCAGCGATCTTAGCAGCTCAGAACAGAATGCCAGACCAAATAAGCGGAGACGGACCGAGTTTGTCGATCTTACGCTAGACTCTGATAGCGATGGGAGCGAAAACGACCTCGATTTACCACCGCTGACACAAGAGGAAATTGAGATTATTAATGCTGCCGAAGCCACTGAAGCTATTAGTGGTTCTAATGACAATACGGAAGCAACAAGCGTCGCTACTGTAGCTACTACAAGCACTACTACGCCTACTCCTGTGGAATCAGAACCAGCCCATGTAGCACCTGCTCCAAGGTCGATGTCTTCCACATTATCTGATCGTACTGCTGCTGCATCTTCCTCAGCGACCTCATTTAGACCAATATTGCCTGGTGCAGCAGATCCTGCAATGTCAGCTTCCAACGCATCAACCCCAACCTTTTCACGGGTATCGTCTGAACAGCCTGCAGCCAACAACACAGCTCGCATAAGACATACAATGACTCCGTCTTCTTGGGCGATAGCACCTCGCCGTTGGGTTGATACCACATCTAGGCCTGCATCTACATCTGCTACTACGCCAATACGAGTTGGACACAGCTCTGCGTCTACGCCTCCAGTATCTGGGCACGGGAACAGTCGGAGGAGTGCATATACCGACGTTCACCGGCGGGCACATACAGGGATTGGCAGACGGGTCACAGGCAACAATATTGCACCACCTAAGCTGGCTAGAGGCGCATCTGATATTAATAGCCAAGTTCAACGCTCCGCGGTGACCAGTAGCACAGTGCATGTACCAATGTCTGCGCCAGTGTCTCCCACGGCGCTGATAAGTCATTCACAAGCTAGTACAGCTATGGTTGTTGCGCCGATGCGAGCTCCGAATCACCCAATTCCCAACCGAACACCGCAACAGTCACCACATCGCTCGCCGGTTGTTGGAATGTCGCCTACATATACGACACTCTTCTTAAATTCACAACTGGGAGGAACACGGCCACCGGTAAATAATTCTTCTCCCAACAGCCAAGGCGATTCTCGCACAACAGCCATGTAGATTTGTGCGTGCAAGGTATACATTGGCTGTGCACGTGCTGGAACCCCAAAAAGATGGGTATGCTGTGCAAATTGAACCTTACAGCCAAGGTTGTCGCAGCCATTATAAGATGCTTTGTGAGGTTGTGGTTGATGTTGTTTTTCTCAGAGTATATATATTTTTATTAGCATTCTACTAAAGAAATGCTTACTACTGTATGGAACAAATGCAGGATATTGCGCATGGTTAATGTCACAGTGCAACGCAGATATCTCACAGGTGCGGGACGTGATTCGCGTCTAGCAAAGCCAGCCAGCGACGATATTCCGCAGCCAAGGGAACCAATTAAGTTGGTCTCTCCTACATCGGCAGAACCGCTAATTAAATATTCAGATGCTTTTATTGAACGCGGATATAACAAAAACGATATATTTCTTTATCCCGAATTTATTGATTCTGAAGAGCACGACTTGCTAGTAAGAAGCTGCAACAAGAAGCTGCGGCGCTTGGCCAGCAACTATGAACAGGGACATTTTGACAAGAGGATCCACAATTACCGCGAGTGTACTGTCAGCGCATGGTTGCCAAACAAACTTGGAATTGCAGGGCATATTGCCAAAGCAACGGGCCGCTATGTTGACGAGAACCCAGCTGATCTCCCTGACAGAGCGCCTATCGGAAAATCCAGTGGGTGGACGAGCATTGGCAAACACGATGGTATTATCCGACATATCCTTGAACGGGTGTGGGGCATGTTTCCACCACAGCTTGCCTGGTTACCACCACACGTGCTAGATCTTCACGAAGATGGAGAGATTCTTCCGCATATTGACAATCCCGAGTATTCAGGATTCGTAGTCGGTGGACTTTGTCTATTGGGCTCGGCCGTTAGCACATTCAAGCATGCCAGCGACCCAAGCATACGTGTGGATGTCTTGCTACCACCAAGGTCTCTCTACTTTATGACAAATCGCGTTCGATATCAGTTCACACACGAGATAACCGCCGATCCAGCACAGAGAGTGTGGGGAGGCCAGCCCGTTCCCAAGGCCCATCGCATATCCTTGATGTTCCGCGATGCCAAAGAGCCAGCAGGCGGCTGGGGTAGCAGCCTAGAAATCGGTAGCGCCACCACCACCATGATGACCTCTACTTTGGGCGATAGTGGAATGTAGCAGACCTCTCCTCAATCAGATTTACAATCAATGGCAATTACCCCTTCCTTAGGACATGGGTAGCAGTTGCAGTGAACAACACTGGCAATGAAAGCCAACAGCAAAGCAGCCAAGGAGTTACATTATAGAATGTATCAGAGTAGCTAGGTTTGCATCTGCCAAACGCAAGCACCATGGTATAAAAAAGCACACTAGAATGTAATGGTACACGCTAGCAGCAACCTTTCTAATCTACGTTCGACAAAATATACTCCAAATCTGTAGTGGTGGAACCAAGGATCGATGTGAATTGCAATATGGATTAACTAATCATATCATGGCGATCGCGCATATGTACATGTTATATATATATGTGTTTGACCCACGGCTTAGCGAGATGGTTTCCTTAGCTTGTTCTGAATGTTTAAAAATTTCAATAAGTAATTGTTAGTAAACCTTTTATTAAAAGAATCATCAGGATTTGTGCATATGCATAACCATGACAATGAAAACTAAGGACGGTCTAGATGTCTATGTTTTTATCCATATTACAAAGGAGCATATGCGGCACCAGGAGCGCTGTTACTAAAAGGAGAGCACCATAGATGTAGAATTTTTTTATTTTATTTTAAAGATTTTGCAGCTGTCATTGACTTACATCCCAAACCAAAGCTTGTTAAAGCAAAAGAAAAAGAAAAAACCCCCAGGATCTATGCGAAGGGGCTCTGTGTTCAACATGTTTCTTGCAGAATAAATACGAAACTAGATCGCAAAGGACCAATAACGGCACCCCAAAAGCTACATGTCCCAATCACATGGACTTTATCTGAAAACCCAATGTCTATTCATTGGCAGGCTTGGTGCTTGTAGGCTTGCAATCCATAAGCATCTCCTCTCCCATAGCAGAAAGAATAACAATATTCATTTCGGTTCCAGCATCCAAAAAATCCTTGAGCTTTTTACGCATCTCCTTTGAGGGCGCCTTGATCGACTTGTCTTCACCGGTCTTCTCATCAAACAAGTAGCTGATAAAAGGATCATCCTCATCACCGACATCCAGAAGCAGATATTCATTGCGGGAAACGTTAGGGACATCCATATTATGAGTCGAAGGCGAGAGGTCCTCAAGCTTCTTGTTGGTAAAGATATCTATCGCAACAATGTGGACCTTGGCATGCCCGTGCTTGCCAGTCTTTGAGGTAGACATTTCGATAATCTTGCAGGGACGGCCCTTTATAACAACATGGCCGTTCTTGCGCAGAGAAGAGCACTGCGTCGGAAAGGTTTTGGCCGCACCAGAATCGGCGGTATCAAAGACGACATCGTGGGCCGCGGCTGCGTCAACCCCCTTGGCAGGGGCAGTCTTCTTACTCGCAACCATATTCCTTATTAAGTACTTGAATAAACCTCCTATAGCGATCACAAATTCAATTATCGACTGTAGCGTCATAAATAAAAAACAACGTGTAATTAGATAAAGTCTCGTGCGGCCTTGAAGTCCTCCACTTCAACCAAGGTGAATGCAATCTTCCAGATTCAACTCTCAAAAAACGCAGTTAAACGCGTGAAGCCACCCCTCTGTGGTGAGCACAGACGCATGCAAACCAGAAACGAAGGTGGTTCTATTACATACCTTGAGTTTGTACAGGGGTTAAAAGAAGCAGTGATAGAGCGAAAGAGAAGCAAAAGGCGTTACCCAGCATATCAGGTGTTTTGATTCGCGTGGGGAGCCGAGTAAGCACCCCCCCTCCTTTGCTCATGCTTGCAGCGAAGCATGGCAGCCTGAAAATTTTTCTGCATTGGTTCTGCAGAACGAGCCGAGCCGAACCATAAATCGTGTGCAACGCAAGAACTGTGGAAGGCCTGGCAGTTGGATCAGACAAAGAACTTTACGCCCATGTCATCATCTGAAGACCCTGCAAACAGCTGCGCCTTGCCTTGGCTTTGTAGAACCTCCAGCGAGCGGCGGAGGGTAGGTAGATCAAGCCCGTGAAACTCTACAAGTGCAAGCATACAAAGTGTAGCGCATTATTAGTACCAATGGCAGACAAAAACCAAAATCATTGACGAGGATAGGGAGTATTTAACGCTAATGAATGTATTTTTTGGTTACCTTGTCTGACCGTGTCATCACCATTTGCTAACTCGTATAGCGTCAAGACCGTGTTAAACAAGCTGCGCTCGCTGGCCCACATGTGCATCATATTTGCCCACACCTCGGGTTTTCGCCAATACACCATACACGTATCCTTGGCGTTTTTGAGCCCTGTCCAGATCGCATGTCCTACAGAACCGACACAGTAATATTTTAGACGCTGAAGATAATAGCACCTTGTCAAGTGTGCTTTGCACGACATCTACATGTACAAGGCAAAAACGCAAACCAGTAACGGCCTGATCTCCATATCGGTTTGACCTACCTTGCCTGACCAGCTCCTCCATAATCTCGCGTAGCGTATCGACCTGCAGCGATCGGTGTATCTGTCTATTGCTGAATGGTGGCTCCGACGCTGCCTCTGCCAGCGACATCAGCGAAAGGCGATTATATCTATAGAATGCAAGTATTAGATCACACCATAGCTGTCGCTGTACCTTCCATGTGTCCTCGTTGGGTTGTCGTCTACATATAAATATCGCTTAGCATATCATTAGCACATTAATCGATATCAAGGTGAACTGAAGCGTAACTGATGCCTTGAGAAGCTATTGCAATAGTTTTCCTCTTGCCGCCAAACCACTAAGACGCAAGCCCATTGCTTTTTTGCACACAGGTGTGCTTATAACATGGCTGCCGTGTCTGACAGTTGACTTACGTAAAGAAAGGTGGAAAGTTATGAATTTCAGGAAACTCAAAGGTGGCGAGTGTGTCGCTTACACTAGTCATTAGCAAGGCTGTCCGATTACTAGCAATTGAACGCTCTGCGAATGGCTAAAACTGCGTAGAAATGTAGTATGCTGGTGGGAATAAGGGATGGCGGGCGGCAGTCGAAGAAAGAGAACAGAAGCACAGCCAGGCAATGGCAGAGGTAGTGGCAGAACCTTGCGACCCATCCCCCAAACCCCTCATGCGCTTGGACAAAGGACACGCGCTCTTGCTTCCCTATCTTTTTTTTTCAGCTTTTCAAATCTTTTAGTGAAAACCCCAGCAATATTGCGCAAAAGGAAGACATGGCAGCGGGCAACAAGGGAAACGGTGTGGTCGAGTCGTACCTGGTTGCGTACAATACGGCCTCGTTTGTCGGCTGGGCGTACGTGCTTGTGCACACGGTTTTATACCTACTAGAGCATGGAACAGATCTTAGTGGACTGTTTAGCCGCGTTGGGTATCCGCTTATATTTGTGCAGACTGGAGCAACGCTGGAAATTGTTCACTCTCTTGCTGGGCTTGTGCGCTCTGGAACGCTAACGGTCCTAATGCAAGTGTACTCGCGTCTGCTGCTAGTCTGGGGAGCGCTCTATGCCTTCGATTATCCAGAGATTCGGGCGTCTTATCCGCTTGTGCTCATGATTCTGGCATGGTCAATAACCGAGTGCGTGCGCTACAGTCATTATGCCCTATCACTTCTTGACATTGAGGTTCCAGTACTGCTTTACCTGCGGTACACGCTTTTCTACGTGCTTTATCCGGCAGGTGTTACGGGTGAGCTGCTGGAGATGTGGGCGGCGTTGCCCCATGCGAGCGCAATCCGCCCTTCGTTCAAGGCCTTCATGCTGCTCAATATGATCAACTATCCGCCGGTTTTGTACAAGCTCTACACCCATATGATCCGCCAACGCCGCAAGATACTTGGCGGCCAAGGCGGCAGCAAGGCCGATTCAAAGGCAGAGAATGCCACTGCAGCAGGAACAAGCCCAGCTGCTCGGAAAAAGAAGCTTTAAATCTTACCTGGCATATATCTCGCCTTATAGTCATATTCAGTCGTGTTATAGCAATAATTAAATGGCTGCTGCGTGAGACTGCTACGGCTCAGCAAACATCAATAATGGAATCACGGCAAGCATCCCGTAAAGAGGGACTGCCGTATGTCTGACATAATAAAAAGTGCAATGGCTGGATAGCATTGGTTTAGGTTGTTGTTAGCACAGATTCATCTGCTTTAATACTTGTATTTTAGAGATCCTTGTATCGATTGCGTATAAATAAGGGTATTGTAATGGGGGATAGTTTCTACTCGCCAGAGGATCAACTCAACAAGGAGAGATTGAGGTTTACAAGCACAACTACGGATAGTGGAGCTGATACAGATAATGCCACAGGCATCGAGTGTCGCAAGCGCCAACGACTCTACTATGAGGGAGAGACAGATACAACAAAATGGATAGTACCACCCCCACCAGAAATACAAAGCACAACAACATTTGTTGCTAATAGCAATCCGGATGCTGTCGCATGTTCTACAGACTACGCACCACACTCAGAAGAAACATTGGTATCTCCACCTACGCAAAAAAGCGGTGGCAATCTTGAAGCCGAAAACTGCTCGAGCAAAGGTATTGGTGAGCTGGAAATCAGCGAGGGGGTTATCCAGCAGATTCGTGGCCTTGCCAAAGCACAGAATGATTTTGAGCGACGACTGTACGAGCACCGTCAGAGAATTGAGCACGAACATAAAAGGGCAGTGCACCAGCTTGAAGCGCGTGATATTATTGGCCCTGTTCCAAAGAGAGAGAAAGATGAGCTGCTGCAACGACACAGATCTGAACTGGATCGCGCCGATAAACGAGCAGTGGAAAAATTGGATGGAATGCGTTTCCAGCAGCAATTGAGGCTACAAGAGCTCGGGGTTTCCGGAATCTATCCATCATCAAACGTGGATACAATGCAGAGACAACAGGCGACACTCCAACAGCTTTTAAATCGTGAGATGTGATATAACGCTAATTGTTTTGGGAGGTTTTTTTTTGCATATAAAACCCTGTAAAACGTCTATTGTATTTTGCAAATTTAATAGTGCTGGCGGTTAACTATTTTGGCGGGATTTGGTATTGCAGGTTTGCGCCATTCGGGCAGTGCGTTTGCATTGCGGGTGGGGATGTCGTTTGGGCATAGGCGGAGAGATCATTGGTGGTATAAACTGCGTTGGCGATGATGTAGGAAAGAGTCAATGACAATTACCCCTGTTCTGCGACATGGGTAGCAGCGGTAGTCAACAGCAGTGGCAACGGCAGCCAAGGTGCATCAACATCTGTGGGGCAGGATTTTATTTGATATACTTGACAGGTAATACACTCTAACGAGTACATACGCTTCTAATCTCTAGACACAGCCAGCAAAAAAAGATAACCTATTTATCCATAGGGCAACACAAACATTAACTGAATATCACGTAATAAGGATTTTCAATATAAGCTCCTCTCTAAACAAAAGTAGATAGATGTTATAGTCTCTATGCAATTTCTATAAGAATACTAACAGAATTCTTGCAGCATTCCAACGTGGAAATAAAAATGCTCTTGTGGCATCACGGCCTCGTCTTCCGAAAAGGGCTGCTCGCTCAATGTCAGTGACTGCCGATCCAAGCAATTTGCAGGTCAATCGCCCTGCTTTTAATAGTGAGGCAGCGCGACTATTATTCGCGAGGTACTTGCGGGATAACCCGCCTTTCAAATGGCGCAGACTGGATAAAAGCAAGGAGCCAGAGTTCTAGTAAAATGCACTAATTTTTAGTATTTTATAGAACACTGAAACTTTTCTGAGACCAGCACGCATTTACAGTTTGTTTGGTTTATCAGCTCTTCTGCCAGAGTGCTCTGGGTGAAAACAATACTTTTGAGGTAAGCTTTATATGCTGTGCCACTGAAGCGCGAGGACCTGTGTATTAAATGGATGTGTGGTGGACGTATTAATTCATTAATATACATTTGATACTAATACACAATGTTTTTCTACCCCTTCTCTCTTTTCCACCGCCAAAATATTTTTTTTTTTCTAAACGCTAATATATTTTTGCAAATTATAGTAACAATGCAAGCTCGACGGGATTACTTTTGGTCAGGACTGAAAGTGATCGGAATGTCCTGCCAGGCCTGATAGTAGTCATAGTCGCGCTGACTATTCTCGACTGCCCATTTTGTTAGACGCAGCTGGAACATGGATTCGAACATAAAGGCCTGTGTGCCATCGGCCACTCTACATGGATTGAGCTCACGCGAGACCGCATGCTCAACAGTAGCAGCATCAGGACCATGTGGTGTCATCATGCTATGTAGACTAGCACCACCCGGCAAAAAGCCCTTCTTCTTTCCCTCGTATTCGCCCTGGATAAGTCCCATGAACTCGGACATGCAATTTCGGTGAAAGTACGGCGGCCGGAACGTGTGCATCTGCACCTCAAAACGTGGCGGGAAGATGACAAAGTCAGCAACGGCAGTGCCTGGATGCGCGGATTTGCAAGTAAGAGTTGTGAACACTGACGGATCTACATGGTCAAAGCTGACAGAATTGACAGCAGCGAAGCACGCCAAATCGTACTTGTATGGCGCATAATTACCATGCCACGCGACAACATCGTAAGGCGAATGGTCTTGGATGGCAACAAACAGCTCTCCTTGGTATTTGTTGATCACTTCCCATTGGTCATTGGTATGCTCGTACTTGGCAGTAGGAGTTTGGAAATCGCGTGGATTGGCTAGCCCATTGGCTCCAATTGGTCCCAGATCTGGAAGTTCAAAGTGTCCGTCGAAGACCTCGAGAATATATCCACGAACAGGTCCATCGGGAAGTGCAACTGAGAACCGTATGCCGCGTTGAATAACTACAATCTCGTTGGGCGCTACAAAAATAGGACCAAATTCCGTGGTAATATCAAGAGACCCCTGCTGTGGGACTATAAGGATATCGCCATCAGAATTGCAGAATGTTCTCTGGTGCATCGACGCAGTGGCGGTGTATATGTGGATAGCTATTCCATTCTTCAGTGCAGTGTCACCAGCTCCACCAATGGTGTGCAGACCATCGACAAAATCCACATTTGCGCTATCAGGTACCTCGAATGGCAACCAGCGGATCTGTGTGGGAGTAGGCTCAGTAGTTCTGGCATCAAATGTACCAACTATTCCGTGTTCGCCCTTGCGATATAGCTGGAATGGACGGTGCATAACCGAAGGATGAATGCGATAAAACCAAGTACGCTGGTTCTGGCTGCGGCTAACTGTAAATGCAGTGCCAGACAGCTGTTCAGCATATAGACCATATGGACACCGCTGAGGTGTGTTTTGGTCCTTGGGGAGTGCGCCCTCTAACGCTTCTGAGGAAAAGTGGTTCCCAAATCCCGACTGGTACTTGTAAGGTTCTTCAGTAAGCATTTTTTTGTTACTTCCACGTCAGTAGTAGATGTGGTGGATACGTAAATGTGTAATATCAATTGGATGCGAATATATATTTTCAAACAAGCAGGCAAATAGTGGCAATATGGAGTTTAGAAAAAGAGCATGGCGCTTTGATGCAATTCGGCACTTGGCCTTTGAAGAATTGTCAAACTCATGTCTGTGCGACGCAAGCTCAACTCTCTCACGGTGGTCATCACGCGCCATGGGTGGAAATTTCGCACGGCCGCATCACATGCATTGCATTGATTCAAACAGCGAATCGGCGTATCCAGAGGAAACAAGCGTCATTCAGGTAGGTTCAGGTTCCTTGGCTGGATGCATCGCGCGTTCTGCACTGCGGTAGAGGAACGGAAGCAGAGAGTTGTGCACTGTTAAAGGTTCTGGTAGCATGTGGTCCTAGCGGAATATTGTGCTGTTGTCATACGAAGGAGTACACAGTAGCAGCCGCACTTTTCGCCACGTCAACATGAAAGAATAAAGAATAAACAGCAGTCAGACTTTGGCCCAGAAAACAAAAAAGCAATAAGATCTAAATCTTCTCTACAAGCTCTGGAACGATAGTAAACAAATCGCCGACAAGGCCGTAATCCGCAATCTGGAAGATCGGAGCATCGGCGTCCTTGTTGATAGCAACGATGACCTTGCTTTCCTTCATACCAGCCAAATGCTGGATAGCACCAGAGATACCAATTGCAATGTAGAGCTCGGGGGCCACAATACGTCCAGTCTGTCCGACTTGCAAGCTGTTATCACAGTACCCTGCGTCAACAGCAGCACGCGAGGCGCCAACGCCAGCTCCGATCTTGTCAGCCAGCTGATATATGATCTTAAATCCCTCGGCGCTCTTGACCGCACGGCCTCCAGAAACCACACGCTTCGCTGATGCAAGATCTGGTCGGTCACTCTTGGCCACATCCTCCTTTAGCCACTTGCTCAGCGGCTTGGCCTCGATCGCTGGAGCTGCCTCCACAGAGGCGGAAGCAGAGTCAGATACTGAGGCAGCCGGGAATGAAGTGGTACGCACAGTCAATACTTTAATCGGATCGCTTGTCTTCACAGTGGCAATAGCGTTGCCAGCATACACAGGACGTACAAAGGTATCCTCGCCCTCAACAGCAATGATATCGGAAATCTGCTGCGCATCAAGCAGCGCTGCAAGCCGCGGCATAATGTTCTTGCCTGCAGCAGAGTGTGGAGCAAAGATATGTGTAGCGTTCTCCTTCTCCTGCAATGCCTTGAGTAAGCTGGCATTAGTTTCAGGCAATGCATGGTCATAGACAGCATCCTTTGCAACAACAACCTTTGAAACACCATCTATTTTTGCCACAGCCTTGGCAGTGGCATCAGCCTCAGACCCAGCAACCACGGCAGTCACTGGTCCTGATAACTTGCGCGCTGCAGTGATTGCGTTTAGCGCACCCTCGTCAAAGCCGCTGCCTTTTGTCTCAACAAAAACAAGCGAGGATAGGTTGAATCTCTGCACTGCGTAGAAGCGCCCGGAAAGCGGCGGCGCAGCAAATGCAGTGCGTGTCAGTAGGCGACGAGTGGCGAGACCAAGCATTATAATACTGAATGCGATTTCAGACGTGTCTATAAAGGAGAATGGTACAAATGTCTTATCAGTATAGAAGTGAAGGGAGCAGACGAGGGATATCGAGGACATTTTGGCTTGAAGCGCATGTGAAAAATATGCTGCGGGCACGTGATTGGGAAAGCGCCCTTTGGCGGAGTCGGGAACGTGTTTCTTGAGCGCGCACGCTCTCTCCTGGTCTCTGCGATTTGCATACACATATGGCTAGCTTTCAGTTACGACAGTTTCATTTTTTTAAGCGCGAGGCGCTGGAGGACCTGCCCGATGCCTTCAAGCAGTCGGAGCTGCTGATGGCATCGAATGGCGGCGACCTTATTTTCGTTGCCGATTCGACCGGTCACATTCACATTGTCAACC
The DNA here is from genome assembly GCA_027577275.1 of Coemansia sp. RSA 988. Classification (NCBI taxonomy): domain Eukaryota; kingdom Fungi; phylum Kickxellomycota; class Kickxellomycetes; order Kickxellales; family Kickxellaceae; genus Coemansia; species Coemansia sp. RSA 988. The sequence continues at coordinate 10,037 of JANBQQ010000082.1, read as the reverse complement.
GCGCTTTTGTGGTGCGGTCGTTCCTTGCCACCAGCGAAGCATCGGGTACGCGCATAACGCAGATGCTTCACATTCACCAAGCGCGGATTCTGCTGACTGTTGAGGAGAACGTGACAGCAGCAGGTAGTCGACCAGTAATAAAGCTGTGGGCAGTCGACCGTCTGCTGCGCCAAGGCGATACACAGCCAGTAGCAGTCAAATACCAGCAACCCAGCTCGACTCCATATCCACTTACGGCAGTCGCAGCAACGCCATCTATTAGTCAGATTGCGTTGGGCTTTGCTGGTGGCCATATTGTGCTTGTTCGCGGCAACATCCTCAAGAGCCGATCGACAAAGCAACGGACGATACATGTGGCCCCTGAGCCGATCACTAACTTGCATTTTGTTGCAGATAGCGCTGGTACCAGCGTCACACTCTATGCAACATCGACAGCGCAGACGATGACTTTTGACACAACTGGCAGCAAGGGCGAGCCAACTATCCTTGAAGAGCGTGGATGTGGCATTGGCTGCTCGCTGGTTAACGAAGAAGATGAGTTGATTGTCGCGCGCGATGAAGCCATCTACTTTTACACAACAGATGGACGTGGTCCATGCTTTGCCTTTGATGCTCCAAAGGTACTACTTCGCCGCTTTAAGCATTATCTGCTGCTGGCAACCGCTGCGCCATCAACCATGGCTCCTGCGCTGGCGAACCCTGTCGAGCACAGTCCTTTGGAATCTGTCGGCCCAAAGACATACTCGTACAACGATGCAACAACATTCACCATCCTCGACACGAGGAATAAGCTGGTTGCATATACTGGCGTAGTTGCAGGTGGTGTGCGTGGTGTGGCGACAGAGTGGGGCAGCGTCTTTGTCCTTGGAGGGCACGGCTCACTTGACTTTTTCTCAGAAAAAGATCTCTTGGAGAAGTTAGACATACTGTACCGTCAGAACCTGTACCCGCTGGCTGTCAAGATGGCGCAGAATGGCAGCTATGACCTTACAAGCGTGGCTGGAATATACAAACGCTACGGCGATTGGCTCTATGCAAAGGATGATTTCGACACAGCCATGTCGCAGTATATTCAGACTATCGGTTTTGTGGAGCCCTCATATGTTATTCGCAAGTATTTGGATGCTCAGCGTCTTGGGAATCTAACGAGTTATCTTCAGGAGCTTCATACTGCAGGAATGGCGACATCCGACCACACCACGTTGCTTCTGAATTGCTACACAAAACTACGCGATGAGGAGCGCCTCAATCAATTTATTCATACACAGGAGGACTATCAATTTGATGTCGACACCGCGATCCACGTCTGCAGGCAGGCAGGGTTCTACGAACAGGCGCTGTACTTGGCAGACAAATTCTCCAAGACTGGGATGTATCTCAAACTCAGAGTAGAAGACCAGGATGATATTAAATCTGCATTGGAGTACATGCGCAAGCTTGGTGACACGGATATCTCGGCTTATTTGGCTGAATTTGGGCGCAGATGTCTGAGCAGCCTTCCGCGCGAGACAACTGAGCTGCTAGTTGATGTCTGCATCAAAGGAATGGATACACGTGCTGCAGCAGCAACAGCTGGAAAAGGTGACCGAGATCAAGCTGTGCCTAGTCAGCGCGCCATATCTACTGTCTCTCCACCTTTGCTATCGATGCGTCACATTCAGCATCTGTTTGCTGACCAGCCTTCCTGGCTTGCGGCGTTTCTCGAACAAGTCATTGCGCGGCGTTGGCAGCAGGGCAGTCCAGCCCTTGAGCTGGTTGATGAGGAGGAGAACGACGTAAAATCGGCCTGGAATACGCTACTAGAGCTTTACCTCTGCGGTGTCGAATCTCCTTTACATGAACAGTCCTCGCCATCTGAGAGGAAGCAGAGCCCAAAGCAACGTGCTCTCGAGCTGTTGCGCAGCTCGCATACAAGCATTGACTGGGACCGCGCATACATCCTATGTGCATCAAATGGTTTTGCCGAGGGCATTGCTGCGCTTTACGAGCAAAGGGGCGATGTTGCAGCTCTTTTGGATCTTTTTATTGAGCACAACAACATGGACAGCATGCGCAAGCTGTTGGATGAGCACGGCGAAGACCAGCCCGACCTCTACGTCAAGGCCCTGCACTACTTTGCTCGTAATCCACAGCTTTCTAATAGCGAGGAGATGCTTTCAGAGTGCCTGGAAACGATCGAGAAACATGGTTTGATGTCTCCATTGCGCGTACTCCAGGCTTTGGGCGGCTCCGATCAGTCTGGCGTAACGCTGGGCATGGTCAGAGGCTACATTATGCGCCAGATCAGTGCCACTACTAAGCGCATCCAGGACAACAAGAGTGTGATTTCTTCATACGCTGCCGATTATAAAGCCAATACAGAGAAGATGGAGGCCTTGAGAAGCAAGCCTGTTGTGTTTCAAAGCACCAAATGCTCGTCGTGCATGACTCCGTTGGACTTGCCTAGCATTCACTTTCTGTGCAAGCACTCGTACCACCAGCGTTGTCTGGGCGACGTTGGCGATAGCTGTCCACGTTGCCTATCCGATAACCAAATGCTGGAGGATCAGAGACGAGCTCAGGAGCAAAGCACCAAGCAACATGATGTCTTTTTCGACAAACTCCAGCATGCTGATGATGGATTTGGTTTTATTGCTGCCTGGTTTTCCAAAAGTCCCTTTGCGTTTGCAAAGCTTGTAGACCAGTAGTTTCCAAACTGCGATGTTTTTTTAACCATTCCTATTTAAATATACTTTTTATTATGAACCTGTAGTAGTAGCCAAAAAGAAAAATCGAACCACAAAAACTTTGCTCTTATTCTTTGATCGCTTTTCCAAATGACATGGGCAAGAAGAAGGCTAAAATAGAACCATTCACTCGTACAATCTTGTGGTCTACCGATTCCCAGCCATCCATATTGGCAATATTCTCTCCTGTCTTTCGAGTAATGTGACATCCATGACCTAGTATATTCCATATAGGGTTTACCCAGTCTTGCATTTTACCCCAGAACCAGCCGTCCACGCCATTCTCTTCAACAACGAGTGGATCCCCAGGTGTGGGGTGTCGAATGTGCTCAATAAATATGAATTTTCCACCTGGTTTGAGAAGGTGCATAATATTTTTAATAGACTCTTGAGGATTGGCCGCCGTGCACAACGCAAAGGATGTCAATATTGTATCATATGGAGCGCCATCCAAGATAGCCTGTGGAATGTTATTAGAATCATCCAACGTCCCACGAACAATCCTAAACGGGACTAGCTCTTCGTGGGAACCCTTGGTACCCTGTATGGTGCATTCAGGATAGCTAACGTGATCATATTCTACATAGAAGCCGTTCCTCTCTGCATTTTCCTGTAGACCACTGTACATAAAAGGATTGGGCTCTAACGCTGTGTACGAGTGAATAACATCTGGGTCGACATAGTAGCTGCTGGTGTTTGTTGTCTTGTGGTGGAGGTGCTTGAGTGATGACGAAAACCCTGGGCCCAACTCAAGAACATTTCCATATGCTTCCTTCCACAATTTGCTCCTATAGGGGT
>JANBQQ010000081.1:0-53632 GCA_027577275.1 Coemansia sp. RSA 988 | reverse complement strand
ATGTAAATTGGGCTACCAATGGACAAACTGAGGCATCCAAGCAGCTTTAAAAGTTTGACACGACGCTGGCTAGTTTTTTTTAAAACATATCCAATTGTTGATGTAGCTTTGCTAGTCTTATATAGCTACAAACTTTGTACTTTGAGCATATACATCATCGCTTTTGGTGTTAGAATATCTAAGCATGTTGTTTCTAAAGAAGCAGTTAAAAATCGCTAATGTAAACTAACCCCCTTTTAATGCGCAGCTCGTTTCTCACCGGTTTGACTTACGCTCTTTAGATACGATAGTAGCCACTCGGCCATATTTTGTGACGTTAGAACTTTACTTTTTCGCTGTGAGGATTTATTGTTACACAACATACTTACTAAAATCAAATCTCCATTTGGCAGCAAGTTAAATTTCAATATGCAAAATTGCATTAATAAATCGAAACATGACAGCAACAAATAATTTAGTATCATTTTTAAATCCATAAAAAGCGTGGCTTTGTGGCCCACCGTAGCAGGCAATAAGCGATAATGTAAAAACCAATACCAAGAGAAACATTGATTACAGCAGTTGCCCATATCGGCACAACATCAAGGCCGTAGGCAGCGACAACTTCTGCGCCATTCCTGTAGCAAGAAGTGCTGCCTGAATCACAACTAAACTCCAGTCCACCAAACTCGTTCTGCATAAGACCCGAATAGGTATAGAATATAGTGCAAACATACTTTATCCAACGCAGAACAGGCGTAACTGAATTAGAATTTGCCATGTTTCCCCCCAGTAGTATAAAGCAGGACATGACGACAGGCGTAATAGCAGTGGCAATGTCAATTTTTCTGACAACCATGGACATCATAAAGGCAAACCCAATAGACGAGAATAGCATGGCAAGGTTTAAGGCAAAGGTAATAAAGTACTTGCCGGCTTGGTACTGCATATGCGAGAGAAAGTAAACGCCAGTATACATGAGCGTGTAAGGTATGAATATTACGGGCATAAGGCTAAGCGATCGCGCAAAAAAGTACGTGGTCATTCTATACATACCGCTTGACCTTTCACGGAACAGAACTGTGCGTCCAATCATAATTGTCACCAACACCGGGATGACGACAGGGTAGAAGTCCATAAGAGTTATAAAGAACAGTGTGCCAACGCGGTTCTGTATCGATTCCTGGTCTTTTTTAAGTTGGAAGAAGGCAAATCCGACAAACAATGTTAGCAACAGACACTGCGCAGCCAACCCCCACACAAACGACTTGTTACGCATGGTCATTACCCAGTCACGCTTGAGTAGCACAACCAGCTCACTGGTCCAGCTGTTCATCGGCGGTGGCTCTGTCAGCACTAGATTTGCTTGCTCCTCAGTAATGTCGCTAATGTCTTTGCCATTATCCATACTAACTGCACTGTCGCTTGCTGTCGGTATTCCGCTGTCGCCCGCGGTCTTTTCTTCGGAATCTAGCAGCAGTTTGGCACCACCATCCCGAAACTTAGAAAACGAGTCGGCCAGTTCCTGTACACGCTGTTCGCTTTTCTGCATTGCTTCTGCCGATGCAAAGTCAATTGTCATTAGCTCGATAAAAAAGCTAGCCGGGTTTGAGTTGGTAGACGGATAACCAAGTTGGTCAAAATATCGGACAGCTTGGTTCGCTGGTCCCATGTACACCAACTTGCCTTGCGCCAGCAAAATAAGTTTGTCAAACTGCGAAACCATTTCGGTGCTCGGCTGGTGGATAGTCATTAATGTGCATAGATTGCGCTCGCGCGATATCTCCTTGGACAGCGCCACCACCATTTCGGCAGACGATGAGTCCAGTCCCGACGACGGCTCATCCAGCATCAGAATCGACGGGTCTGTCACAAGCTCGGCACCAATGCTCACGCGCTTGCGCTCGCCGCCAGACACGCCACGTATTTCATGGTCGCCGATCAACGTGTCTTTGACTTGCGAGAGCCGCAGCTGTCGTAGAAGAGTGCTGACCCGCTCTTTCTTATCTTCCAGCGAGTATCTCTCATTGGACAGTCGAAGCTGCACAGAGGCCATCAATGTCTCGTCAACTGTCAGTGACGGGTACATCAGGTCTTCCTGCTCCACATACGCCAACATGCGCTTGAATGTGTGAGGATTCCGTTTGGCGCCCTGGAATTTGATGCTTCCCTCTAGCCGTCCGCCCCGCACACGTCCAGAGAGAATACTGAGCAGCGTAGTCTTTCCTGCTCCCGAAGCGCCCATGATTGCAACTAGCTCGCCTGGACAGATGCTGCCGCTGACGTCGTGCAGGATGCGCCGTGTCCCACCTTTTATCTTTACATCATAGTTCAGATTATTCCAGCTGAGGATTGGCTGCGAGTTCTGGGCCTTCGCAGCAGTGGCGTCAAGGTGAGCCATTTCCAACAAGTGTCTGCGCAGGTAGCAATAGAAAAACAGATGATTAATGGATTGTGATAGTTCTTTCTGTATCCAAGTGCTGAATATGTCGGCCCAGCCAGCGTTTTATATATTCACAATGCTTGGTTTTTATTAGCCGCAAATCGCTTGGAGATGTAGGTAGATTAGAAGTCCCTTTAGCTGCAGTGTCATGTTCCTGCGAGTACAGAATACCTGATGGCTTCCGCTGACGATGCCATTAGCGAGCAACATAGCCAAGAATAATTGCAAATCCCAAGATAGAAGGACATCAGGTCAGAAGTTGTGTAAACGCTTTTTTGACATAGCAAGCAATGGGTACATTCTATTTGCTGCGTCACAACAGCAAAATCCGATACTCTGCAGTCCTCGCTGCAAGAGTAGGATTTGCCTTTTCCGAAAGCACCAGCTGTCAGTCAAAGAGAAAAAACTATGTCTCAATGATCTGAGAGGATCTTTGCTGGGTTCCAATCTGACGATGAGCAAATTTTTATTGAAAAATGACTAAGCATAAGCATGTATTTTTGCCATTTGTTGTAGTTGGATATTGGCGGTAGTTATATTCTACTAATCATGTAAATTGGGCTACCAATGGACAAACTGAGGCATCCAAGCAGCTTTAAAAGTTAATCTTGACGCATAGAAAGACACAATGTATTTATCGGAAAAGCTTAGGTATGCCAAAATGTAGCCCTTGAAAGAATAACAAGAGTGATCATGACTATACAATATGAGCTAGAAAGACTGCGATTACATATTTCTGGGGGATTTTTTTTAAGGCAGACACCAGTCACAGTGCCAACGCACTCCGCACTACTCATGCGCAAACAATGGAGACGTACTGCCCTCCTGACGCACACCCATTATTCCGAGCTTCGTAGGAATAATTTTTTGTGGTGACGTTTTTTTACGGAAACATTACAAATTTTCCCATGGATGTTGAAAATGTTCGTAGCACGTCAGTGCTTTTCATTCTTTTCTCGCATGTTGGATTGAAACTCCTTTTTTTTCTTTGGAAGCGGCGTTTACTTTGAATTCAACACTTGTCATGAGGGCGGGGGTTGATCACCTGGCTGTATGACCTTACCAGACTTTGGGGCGCGGGTTACAATTACCATCTGATGGCTGGGGCGAAAAATCCAATGGAAACGATAGACTGCCCCATATATTTAAACGACGAAGACGTGGGGCAAAGGATGGAGTTGTGTACATGCCGTCTCTCAATACATTGTAATACAATCCATTACCTCTGGCTCTGAATTATGACTGAAACTCGCCTACCAGTTATCAGCGAAGATGAAACTTATATTGCGGGGGACACTACTGATCTAAAAACAAGAAAGTTTGTCTACGAGATTGAAGAGAAAGGATTTCCAAGTCTATACTTGGAGAAGAAACGTGCATGTAATCCATGCGAGGTAATAGAATGGGCTGAAAGTAAAGGTAGCAATGGTGGTTTTATTGGCGAGGGTGATATAAAGATACTCCATGGTGAGTTATACGAGAACTTGAGCAAAAACGATCTACACATTCCTATTGAGATGAACGTACATGAGGACGATGATTATTGCAAGTTTCTTCTTAGAATTACTCCTAAACCCAAACAGAATGGGGAGGAATAACTCAATGTCAAGCTTGCCCTGGTATTTTTAGGCAATTTAAAGGTACCTGCTGTCTGCGGATATTTTTAGTATCGTAATCTTTATGTCGCTCTAACAGTACACTGCACCTGCGACGTGAATGTTTATTTATTTTTTTTTGCTTTATATTCTGTATACTTGTTATTCTTGTTTTGATTCGAAGTTTAAGCTACTGAAATCTAAAGAGTTCGCTGAGTTACCCCCTGAAAACTGACTGTATGCTAATTCGTACAGTTTGGCGTGTAAATGACTATGCTTGATTAGCAGAAAAGCGTTCTTGTGGTTGGATGACTGCATTGGCATAGCACCTTAGAATATTTTTGGATAAAAATTGAAGTTGTGTTTCGTCATAATGTGTGCAATTATGCCAATAAATAGCAATGAAAATGATTCATAAAATACTGACGTCTCTATACTTACTGGAGGCACTCACCTCCGAGTTGCCTGGGTTATTTTATTATTAGATCACATTTGCTGCAAGTATGTACCCAAAACAATATAGCAGCTTTCTTCAAGCACATACCAACAAAAGCTTGAATGGATCGAAAAATCCGTTGATAATTCCGAAAGAATGCAAAAAGACGGGAGTCAATAGCAATAATCTTAAAGTCTTTTTACTTTTTATTGGGAGTATGTTGTATATTTTCTTTTGAAAAGAAGGCTCATGAAAGAAAGTCGGTGCTTTTCCTAGCGTAGGACTTTTACCTACAGCCGATATAATTATTTACATAAATTGTTTAGAAAGAAGAGCAAAAGCAGACTTGTGCTTTCAAGTTTTTGATTTTACTACTAGTGGGGTTTGTTGGCACCCAAAGGCTTTTGAATTTGTTTTGTAAAATATGCAAGTCTACAAGCTTTCTTTACTCAAAGAGAATAAGCCAGTTGGTTAGTGGGCGACCGAAGGACTTTTCAGATAATAGGGCAATAGCGAGTACAATTTTTAGAGGTCAGAATTTTGTTGAAACGGATGTAACGGAAAGATATAAAAGGCGACCATTTTCCATGTTTATTCGTGGTCATAACTCCAACCATCACATATAAACCACTGAAGCAGAGAACACTAGTAAACAAGAATGTCCCAAGACGCTAAACCAACGACGTATAAGGAGTCAGCTGGATACTTAAAAAATAAAGCTCTTGTAGACTTGTTTCTCCAAGAACAACAAATTGATATGAATGATTGTAGTTTTACAGACAGAACAGATGAAGCGAATATGTTACTTCAGTATGACAATGACCATTGGTTGTTATTATTTCACCACCCTCAGCCTGATGTTTGCATAATAGACTTCGAAGAGACAAGAAAGATTTGGTTCGATGGTACCGGTAATGTAGAGGTAGAACCAATATTAGCTGGAATTATTGCGCAAATCGAACAGCAATGTAATCGGAACAATGATAGCGAAGATGATAGCGAAGATGCTAACGGCCAAGAACCATTAGCTGAATATCGAGGATTATTTTCAAGTAGGACTCGCAGTTTTTTGAAAAGTCTTCTTTGGAATAAAGGAGCCTCTTTCGAAGATTTCTCGAAATTATCAGAAGACTGACAACCAGGACTTTTTTCTACATAATAATAGATACTATAGACACTAGAGTTGTTTCGATTATTCAGTTGTTTAATCTTTACAGTCTAACTTTTTACAAATATTTACAAACCTAACAATATGATCTGATAGAAAAAAGACTACACTTGTGAAAGCAACCTGTAGTTTTCCAGTTGCACGGACTAACGACCTAAGAGCTACGCATTAGTGATGCTCTGTTTATAGTGTTTTGGTTTAAAAGTTACACGCATATCCTCACATTCTAGTAAGAACGGGAGAGCTAGATCACTCAACCACTTTTAATTATGATTTGGCCTCGCCGTCCTTTTAATGATGCTAGGGGCTCTTACCCACATAGAAGCAATAGGTCCTCTTATAACGTTGGCTGATAATTCAGCAGTGATCGGATCTAGTCGTGAGTGAGCAAAACCTATAAGCCTGTCACAGCTCACGCTGGGGATTCACTTGTTTTTTTTTAAGGATTATTATAAGGCTTCACAGCAAAGTAGCCTTTCTCTTTTTGTTTCTGCAGAATTACACTTATAATAATAATAAAAAATCAGGCAACAGTTTAAATACTCGGGATTGAGAGGAGCACAATGGTAGGAAGAGGAGGACACATTCTAACAAAAAGCAGCAACAAACACAACAAGTGTGCTTCAAGTCTGCAGACACACATTCAACTGGTTTGTCTTTTATAAGAGGAATGTAGGCGAAGCAGTCAGCAAAACGGATAGTACAAGAGAATGCAGCGCGGGTAGCCAACTTAGACAAGGTGATAATAGCGATTAACGCGATATACGTAATAGTTCGGATATGCATCCAATACCAAAGTCTCGGTTGGAAGGAAGGAATAGCGTACCTTTTGACAGGCGGAGTAGAAGGAGTGTTGTATATGAATTTACGACAGATGTCGCAGCCGCGCTACGACCCAGACGGAGTATTGATAGACTCTGGGACAGATCTAAAGCAGCCTGGACTTGTATCGTACATGTTCGATTATGTGTACATATCGTGGTTTGTTCATGTACTGAGTCTATTTACCAAGTGGGCGTGGATGATTTACTTGGCAATCCCGGCTTATTTAGTTTACATGGCAGCGCCATATGTCCGGCAGTTACTTATGTCACAAGGCACCGATGCTGGACAACAGGGAGAGCAGCAGTCTGCAGAAGATGAAGCACGCGAGAAGAAGCGGCGAGAAAAGAAGGAACGCAAGCAGCAACGCGTCAAGTACGTCCGCGGATGAGAAGGAATAAGGGGGGAGGTTCGTTAAGGCTATAGCAGTCTCACTCGAGGGTAGGGGAGTGTTTGTTTGGTGATTTTTGCATTGAAAAAAGAAAAGAATAATAACAACGCTATGCACACATGGGTAGTTTGTAGAAAGACTATGCGTTAGACAGAGTAGGTCTCCTGGAAGCGGATAAGGCGCCAGACCAGATCCTCCATGATGGACAGGGTTGAGCGCTGAGGGCGATCGCAGTCGTCATCAGGCCAGTCAGTGGGAGCAATGGGCGACGTGGGGGCGTCGGAGAGACGGCGGGACATGCGATCAGACGGCAGGGCGGTGGATAGGCGGCTGGACAGATTGACGGGCGGCTCAAGCCATGCGCAGCGCTCGTGCTCGTACTCAACCTGTGTTTTACCAAGCCATTCCAGTAGCTGCTTAGCGCGGCGCGAGAGATCGGGCAGGGAGGCACGCGAGGGCGGGTAGCGAATGCGACACATGGATTCAGCGGCAGTGGATGAGTAGAGGGACTGGCCGTTGGCGTTGAGCAGATCCGGCGGCACAGAAAACGTGTTTCCATCAATGTCATTCATTAGTAGCGGCGGGAAGCTAGGACGTGCGTCGGAAGGAGCCACAGTGGAGGCATCGTGGGGATAATCGGAAGGGGCTTCGGAGGGCCCGCCAGGGTGACTATCAGCAGGCGTGCCAAAAGTCGCATCGGTACTGTGGGCAAAGAGGGGCGAGTTGGAAGCAGAAACGGCCGCACGAGCAGAGCCGAGGACGCCACGCGACATATCGCCGTAGAGCAATGATTGTAGCGGCGGCGAGGGCGAGCGCGGAGGGTGCGGCGATCCAGGGGCGCTCTTTCCGCGACGTGTAATGGGCAACACAGGCGCGGCAGCGGGTGTTGCTGGAGCGCGCCTGGGTGCCGAGGATGCCGATCGATTGCGTGGACGCTTAGGCGTACGTGGAGATCCAGCCATCATGCGTGCAACGACATCCTCAGCCGCGATATCTGCAGACGGTGTTGGCTCAGAGGCCTCAACAACGCGTCGCCGCTTGCCTGCGCCAGCGCGCTTCGCTGGAGTGCCAGACGCGCGGCGTCGGGGTTTGGGCTTCGTGTGGGTGCCGGTCTCAGCGTCAGCAGGAGTGACGGCGCGGTCATCGGTGCTGCTCGTATCGGCAGGCGGGCGTTTCGCGCGAGGCGCCTTGCGCGCGCGGCGCGCGGCGGGTGCAGCGGCTGCGACTGATGCGGCAATGGTGGCGACAGCAGCAGCCGAGCGGTACTCCTCGCGCGCACTCATCTTTGCAACTGCCATGACAGCCGACCGTCGCATCATTGAAGAGCCCATAGAACTGGCATCTGCCAGCACGCGCGATCGCGGCCGTGAATTGATGTATGGATGGTCGCCCGGTCGACACTTTTCGCAGTAGTAGTCGTCTGGGATATGTGCTGCATCGCGAATCCCCATGCACAGCGTGTGCTGCCATACCTGACACACCTCGCATTGGATCATCAGTTCGCCGTCGTTGCGCTCGCCGCACACACACCGCACCACGCCGTCGTCTGATTCTTCCGTGCTTCCGTCCGAACCGTTGCCCTCGTCCGAACCGCCGTCCGAGCCGTTGCCATCCTCCGAGCCATCGCTGTAGCGTCCGCCGTTGCTTGTACCGTCGCCTTCCGAATCGCTGTCGCGCTCGTCCACCGTATGCTGCCCTTCATCGCCGCCGTCCGACGCCGCTGCCTTTGCGCTGTTGCCTGCACCATTGCCTAAGGAGCAAGTAGCCGCTAGCACCAGCGTTCCGCTGTTTGCTCGGTAGGGCTGCCTCTGCAGAGAGTCGTTGTACTTGATGCGACGGCAGTAGTCGTCGTTCTTACGCTGCTGCCCATTCCTTGCACTGCGCTGCTGTTCCGCTTGGGGCCATCGCCACCAGTCGTGTAGCGCCTCGGTTTGCCGAGGCCCGTGGGCCAACGCCAGTGGCATAGCTACCAGCATTCCACTTTCAGTATACTCGCCCAACCCTCGAATTTACTTCTGCAATGTGTTGCACCAGTGCCTAAAAGAAGGGGCTTTGTCCTTCCGATGCCCAGAAACCGTGTTGCGCGTACACAGTACGCCTTGCTATATCCTTGTATATGACTGTACTTGGTAATAATACCTCTAAGCAGCACATGCGCCTGTGACAAGGCTAGTGCCGTTCGACTCTGCTAGGGAGTGTAGATATTAGAGAACTAGTTTTACTATCCAGCAAGTCACTCCCTCTCACTCACTCACCAAGTTGTGTACTTTAAAAGAGGTAAAATAAAGTTTAAAGATAAAAGATATCTCCAGAGCCCTTTCTTGTTAGCGAACAACACTCGCGATAATAGCACACTTCTCCAATAAGGAAAGGAAAATAAAAAAAAAGCCAAGTCTAAAGAGGTACTTGAAAAACTCGCTTGCGCAACGAACCTTTTTCTTTTTCTTCGTTTAGCTGTCAAACAGGAAGGGGCTAGCTCAGACGCTGATCAGCCTAATCACACACTAAGCAGATCAAATCCCCATTATCGCAGCTTTCAGCGCATGCGGCGGATATGCGGACGCAGGCGGAACCAGTAGTATCCGAGTCCCGCTAACGCGCCGCCTAAATGACCTGCACCGTCGACGCGTGTGCTGTGAGCGTTTACCACTCGCCACATATCCCATACAACAATACCAGTTGCTGCTATCCACGCTGGCATTGGGACAAAGAGCACAAAGATTGTCGATGTCGGGTACAGGCACGCAAATAGTGTTGTGAGGCCCATTACTGCAGTCGATGCGCCCAATGCAGGCTGCGTGATCCCCTTGCGGTCGCCTGTAGTCGCAGGCAGTACCACTCCACGAATAACTGCGCTCAACAGATTACCACACACCGCCGCGCCCAAGTAGAAAATAATAAACTGCCGTTTTCCTACCGCTCGCATCACATCTGCTCCAAACATGTACAGCACAAACATGTTTGACATAAAATGCAGTGGTTCGCTATGCGAGAATGCAGGCGTAACCAATGTCCAAAGTCTTCCAGATTGAAGATTGTGCCACATTGTTGTAAAGTTTTTCAGCATCCAATTTTTCAGTTGTGTGTCTCCAAGACTCTTTGCTCGCTGTACCGCCATACCCCACACTACAAATACTATCGCATTCGCTCCAATTATCGCATAGATCAGCCCCTCCGGCGTCATTCTCGCAAATAGCCCCTCTGTGCGCCTGCCACTCCCGCCATTGCGGTAGCTGTTTCCGCGCTGCGATCCATAGTCTGCCTTTGTGTGCTGCTCCCATCGACCACCGCGTCTCTGTTGGCACCGCAAATTTGTCATCGAAACAAGGTCTGCACCCTGACGCCGTCCGATCCATGCATCTGTTCTACCCTGTGTCATTGTGCCGCGCAATTGTCCTGTCGATGTCCCTGTCCGGAGACTACTGAATTGTCGACTTGTTCCATGGAAACTACCCGACAAATGTGCAAAGGCGCTACAAGCTTTCCGTGCTGAGCCTAGCCGCAAGTCTAGCGCATGTCTGGCGGTCTGTCTCCCTAATTTACCAACTACGCAATGCGACAAAAGCATATTCAGTTTATAAAATGCTCTATTCGGAATTTGTAACTGTCAGAATAAGAAAAGTTTGATGGTGTGCTTTCTTCAATGCGATGATAGATACTCGAGGCCAACAATCTTGTTGATCTGATCCTGGAACTGTTTCTCTTTGGAGGGGGGGGGTTTGGATAGCGTGCGAGCCAGAGTAAAACAAAAACAAAAAAATTTTCCTTGTTGTTTCTCAGGTTAATCTTCGGTTTTCGCTGTCTGAAAGATGCGGGTGCTGACGAGTGTGAGCTTTGTCCTGCTTAGCATATTTCTTCTTAACTTTGTTACAATTCCTCGGTGCACATCGCCAGCAATCAGTACTTTAGAGACTTTATCTTTTATCAAGCCAACCAGAAACGTCATGTCTGCCAACGAGGAGCGTTCTTTCATTGCGGTCAAGCCCGATGGAGTTGAGCGTGGACTGGTGGGAGAGATTCTTCGGCGCTTTGAGACACGCGGTTTCAAGATCCTTGCGTTGGAGCTCACCCACCCTTCTGAGGCACTTCTGAGAGATCACTATGGAGACCTTTCGAGCAAGCCCTTCTTCCCCAAGCTCCTGAAATACATGCAGTCAGGTCCCGTTGCTGCCTTTGTCATTCAGGGAAAGGGTGCTGTGAAGATTGGTCGTGCTATGCTTGGCGCTACTAACCCCCAGGACTCTGCTCCAGGAACTATCCGTGCGGACTTTGCTCTTGACATTGGAAAGAACGTTTGCCATGGCTCGGACTCTGTAGAGTCTGCGGAGCGTGAGATTGCTCTGTGGTTCCCTCAGGGCGTTAAGCCTTATGCTCGCGCTGTCGATGGCGTCATCTATGAGTAAAGGAATCACCCATCTCCTTATCTCTCAGGAGACTGTTTTACGAAGATATATTTTTTCTGTCTGTTAACAAGGTCTTCTGAAGAAAACTACATCATACATTCTGATTTGTAAAAAAAAGTCTGACAATTTGTGGACCATAACCAACCAATAATTCTTCTATGCAGCCTCAAGCCACAAGACGAAAAGCAGAAAATCTAAAACACACAGTCTCATCGCATCATCATTCTGTCACTTTCATAAACAAATATAAAGCACTCTATATCGGATAAACGTAGAAATACCAGCATGACCAACAACGAGCACTATATAGTTGAGCAGAACAACGAGATAGAGATTCTGCAATCAATCTATTCTAGTGAGTTTACAAAGCACACTACAGACTCACACAAATTTTCACTAGAGATACCAATAGAAAAGGAAGATATACGACCATGTACTTTGGTATTAGGAGTAGAATACACTGCAAAGTATCCAGATGAACTACCCAATTTTACAATAAATCTATTAGAAGATGATACTCTACCAGCAGCAGGCGAGACAGATGCAGTTTTAGAGAGCAAAGACCTGACGGATATTCACAAAAATTTGCACAGAATATATGAGGATAATCTAGGTATGGCTATGGTATTTGGTATGGCTACGGATCTAAAAGAGATTGCTGCGCAGTTGCTTACTGACAAAACTAAAGAATTAAAGAGACAAAAGGACGCTAGACTACAGAAAGAAATTGAGGCTGATCGTGCAAAGTTTGTTGGTACGCTTGTCACTCGAGAGAACTTTCTCCAATGGAAGGAACGTTTTCAGGCGGAGATGTCTCTTCATAATGTAACGCTGGTAGATTCCTCAGCCGAGGATCCAAAGTCATCTGCTGTGCGTCGTTTGGGTGCGAAGGCTGCCGGTGGTGGTGGGAAGCTCACTGGTCGTCAGCTGTTTGAACAGGACAAGTCACTTGCTGCTTCTGATTCCACTTATTTTGCTGATGGAGATGCCTCGGTTGATGCTAGGGAATTTGCTCATCGCGAGTAGTACTCCCAGTATTCGTCATCAGGAAAAAAGCAGTAATATTTAGTGTGTTTTTCTCCCTTCGTTTTTTTGTGGTTAAAAATGTGCCATACATCTGATGCACACGAAGCTCGCGGGATCGAAGATGGGGGCGGGGCGATCAGCGCCCTCTGCGAAACCCGACCAATAAGGCGTGGATTTATCATGTGTACACACTCTATCTTTTTATTGTTAGAAGCTTTTTCTCTTCGAAAATCGCCTCTCTTGACTCCCTTTTCATTACCCTTATATAGTACTATCTCCTCTTTTATATCTTCTATATAAATTCGTCACCTTTTTTTCTTTGTCGTGCTTGTTAAACCAAACAACAGAATCGAAGGGTCTACGCAAACTGTACGGAGCAGAATATATTGCCAGAAATGTCATCAGCAGATAACTTAAAGTCACCAAGCATAGCAGAGAGCGGACATAGGAGAGACAGTGCCGGACGCGTGGCACGCGTGGTGAAGAAGAAGGGCGAATTGCTGACGGATAATGAGAAAAAGGCCAATCATATCGTCTCAGAACAGAAGCGACGACATAATATTCGGACTGGATACGATCAGCTGATTCAAATTGTACCTACCCTAACTCCATCACAACGTAGTGAAGCATTAATCCTACAAAAAACAGTAGAGTATATAAAATATTTACTAATGGAACGAGAGATACTAGAGGGCCAGGTCAGGGATGTTAATGACATCTAAAAAAGGACCACATTTATTTACTATACAAGCTAATTCTGCTCAGTAAGAGAGCTGGAGAAGGGAAGGGAAAAAAGGATAAGACAATTATTTTTGGCCGGGAACTTGGTGCTCATCTGATTGTTGTTGTTTCATTCACAGTGGCGGCTGTGAGAGGGATGTGGCGTCAATGTTGATGCCGAGATTGCTTGCAAAGACACGAATGTTCTCCGCGGAGACAAAGAGATTGAATCCCAGGATCCTCAGCATAGCACGCTCCATCGCCAAAATCTCACAGTGTCTAAACAATCCACCCGTAGCAGTGACAAGTGTTCTAACTTTCACCGCCTGGTCCGACCAATACTTATCGGCAAGAAGCAGAGCCCCTAGAAAAATACGATAGGGAGTATCAGCTTTTCCTGTAGCTGTTCTTGGCAACCGTCTGCTGAGTCGTTCAACATAAATTAATGCTGTTACTACTACTGCTGCACTAGCTCCAAGAGTTCTAGTCACACTTGATACAAATGTTTCTATAGTTGGTAACATATTTTTACTTGACGTCATCAAATGTGCAAAATTACTTCGTAGATTAGATGTTAGAATCCCTGTGCCATTATTGAATCCGGTTACATCATTACTTGTGCGCAGGAGCGCTTTGACGGAGCATGCGGCAGTCTGGAGTAATTGCGCTTCTACGTTCGGACATAGTGTGGCAGTGGGTGTGGCTATGAGCGCAGACATGATTAATATAATATTCTAATGTTTTAGCTATTTAGTGTGTGTTGAAAAATATTTTGACTAGTATACGTGTATGAGTAAGAGGTATGGATAAAAGAAAATGATCTATGCTGGGAGGAATGTTTTCTTTTTAGGGAGGGGCAAAGATGGGATGAAGAAGAAGTGATGTTTATGCTTTGGCGCACAAACATGCCTTGGAACTTTAGCCAAACTTTTGCTATACAGCCACAGTAGACATGGCCAATCGGATACAGCAGCCCTAGAACAAGGCCTGAAGAACACAACAAAACCCTTTTCTCTCACTTGAGCAGCCAGCCCCCCCCCTTTCCCCCAATTTTTCTATTTTATTCTGGATGTGTCTGGTCAATTGGATGCATCATTCCCTTCACTGGACACAAAATCCGGTAATCCGCAAAAAAAGGGATAGGAAGTGTGTTGCCTCAATATCATTTGTTCATTAGCTCGAGTGTGAAAGACACAAGGTGTTATTTTTCCGCTGGCATTCCAACTCCCGCAGTCACTCTGCAAACATAGCTGCATCGTATACTTGTTTTTCTGCACGACAACCCTGCGCGTACCTTAATGTGCGCTTTTCCTCTAGGAAAACCATGTGTCCACACAGTCCTTCTCTCCTTTCTTTTGCCTTGTCTCACTATGCAGTTGCATCCGTAAGAGATGTGTGGAGAGATGGTATTATTTGAACAATTAGTACTCTGAATGAACAAGCAGCTACACCTGTGGACAAGAAATCCCTTTAAGGAATCTAAATATTGTCTCTTGGATGCTTCCTACACATGCTTTTATTATTTTGTGAACAAATTATATATTGAATCCTTCGAGTCTTTCTAAACTGTGGATTGGATTCGGATAACAGCCGATTGGATGGAATATCATTAAAGAATTTTTCTTTGCGCAGCTTTGCTTGCGCTGTATGCTACCACATGTCCAAACAATTCCACTTTGCGCAGCATCCTCTCCCAAGTGGCAATACATTGCGATTGCATACATGTGAATGAACGTGCGAGGTGAAAAAATATATGCTACCTTTGCAAGACGCGTATGCGTTTCTTTTTGTAAAATGTCGTTAGTTTAATCATTCCCATTGAATAATCTTTTGCTGAGAATATTGTGGACTTTGATAGCACACTTGATTTTATTTTGTCGACACTAATGTTACACGTTCTCAAGAAAATCTAAAAGAAGAAATCCTAAGCAGTCTTGTTCATAAGAATCCAGCAAGCCCGTTCTAAGATAATCTTGATCCACCGATTGGTGATTCCATAACCACAACTTTTTTTTTTTTTGCAAATTATAGTATTTCCGCTTCCAGATGCTCTCAAAAAAAATACTCTTGACTTAACTTGCACTTCAAATATACTTTTACATACTACGCTCAAAGACAAAGCGCTCTTCTGTCACATATCATGTCCGAGACAGGGACTTCAGTCCCAAAAAAGGCTATGCGCGAGAAGAAGGAAGTGTCCAAGCCAGAGTCTCCAGCAGCCGATGCCAAAGACACGACCTCCAAGAGCCAGCGCTCAGAGTGGGGGATCTGGATTGGCAATCTCCCGTATTCTATAACAAAAGATGATATAGTCGACTTCCTCAAATCCTGCAAGGGCACTATAACCCGGGTCAATATACCTAAGAAGGGTGGTAAGGTGCGAGGCTTTGCTTATGTAGACTTTGATTCACAAGAGGGAGTTACTTTAGCTTTGGCGCATTCTGAACAACCACTTGGTGGACGAGCAGTACTGATCAAAAACGCCAGTGATTTTAACAAATCCGGAATGCCATCTCGCGCTGTTCCTTCTGCTGCTGAAGTACCAAAGGCAGATGGCAAAAAGTCTAAACGCATTAGAAACCCACCAGCTCCCTCGCTATTTATTGGGAATTTGAGTTTCGAAACAAAGAAGGAGGATCTGAAAACTGCCTTTCGACAATTTGGCGAGCTTGTCGGTGTGAGAGTGGCCACATTCGAGGATAATCCAGAGAAGTGTAAGGGTTTTGCATATATTGATTTCAAGTACACTGACGATGCCACCAAGGCATTAAAGTCTCCTGATATTCGTCAGATAGGAGGTCGACGTGCACGTATTGAGTATGCAGGCGAGGATGCTACTCGCAAAGGTCGTCCGTGGGAGTTTGATCCAAAGACTGCAAACTCTTACAAAATTAATAAGCCCGAAAAGCGCTCTGCAAATGGTTCTGCTGAAGATGGTATCCCGTCTTCTATTGAAAATGATAGCAAAAAATCCCGCAAATTGGATACTGATACAATGGCTGAAACGAAATTACAGGGTCTTCCAGTGGAGTATGAGGGTCAAAAAATTACTTTTGGTGACTAGCCCAGCCATTTTCTCGAAAGACAAATGCCGCTCCCCAGATACTCAGAGTCCCTTGGTATTTGGAGTTACTGTGACTTTGTTAGCAGCTTGGTATTACTTTTCTTGCTTTATCACCTTTTTGCTTATCTGATATTTGTGGCATATATTGCTTTTTATCAAAGGATTATATGTCCTTATGCGAGAAAATCAACACGTTTATCTATAATCCATTATTGTCAGAGTCAGCTCCAAGAAATCTGGTCTTCGTCACAGTACAGTCCCCAGTGGCGGCAGATCTTCTCAATAGATCTGGGGCGCTATTTCCATTGGGGAGATGAGTTCATATTCATGTTACTAGGGCATTTCTGCTGCCCAAAGAGGCCATTACAAACCCCCCCCCATCAACAAGGGTGTTGTCCTAAGCATAATATTAATTAGATGACTGCTCGGAGAATAATTTAAGTGGCTAAAAGCTTACGATGATTACTACATGTGATCATGACTTTTCATATAACCACGGCTATAAGGAACATCCATGGGTTCCACTTTAGAACCTGTTTCTTTATTTTTTCTCATAATTTCTTTTTTGCAAATTATGCTTGTAATCAGTGAACTCGGGAAGCGAGGAATTTATAGTGACAAGCTATCGGGCTAATGTTTAAACTAGTCCACAATACATATTGCATCTTCTATTGCAGCCTAATTTAACTAAAAGCTAGTCAGAAGCAAGATGCTTGATAACCAACAATGGTGCTTTATATTTATAGCATGGTGTCAATAATACTCTAGCCATGGTGCATTGCTGCGAAAATTTATGATAGTTATGTAGCACCTATTAAAAATACTGGTTGTAATACTGTCCAGCACATGCATGGGTCTGACACCTATGTCGCCCTCATCGCCGAGTATTTAGCTTAACAAAACAAATGCCTGTTTTCATGTACATTATCAGGCTATGAAATAAAGGTTTAGATAATCTAAAAGCTAGTGGGGGCCAATGGCTACAATTTACCAATCTTTTTCATATTATGCCATTTACTGCAACATTGGCGATTACTTTTTGAACCGAGTTGCGCAGAGAGCCACTTCCAGTTGTACGGCGGTGCTTTTCCTTGTATGAATGCTATCAGTTGCTCTGTTTCATCCTGACTCCATCGTTTAGAGTAAAGGCTCAATTTGCTATTTCTACGTAACTTGCTGAGGAGAGTAGGAGGCACATCAAGTTCCGTTGCTAAATCTTTGACAGTAATTTTACCACCCAATAGTCTATTCGCAATGCTCGCCTTGCCTGCCGTTTCTAGTCGGGTTTTATATACTGGATGTGCCACAGCATATACGCTAATAAATGATAGCTGTGAACTCCTGGTGCCACTTGTTAACCTTGCAGCAATAAAACCAGACAACTTATTATAAGGCACGTGTTTGGCATGCTCATCAAAAAGACGCCTAATTAGCTGCTTCTCCTCGTCCGATATTGGTAAATATAATCTTCTATTGAGCTTATTATAGTAAATGGCACCCACCATTTCCACTGATATATTAGGGGATATCTGTCTGGCAATGTCCTCAAACCTCACTCCCTGCTTCCGAAGCTTGACAATCTTTTCCTTAATCTCATCGGTCCACTCCATATCTCCACGTAGCATCATTGCCATACGAGCGCAGTCATTGGCGTCCACCCACATATAGTTGGACACGGCTCGGTAATTAACTGGTGCTGGTGGAGGGTAGTTTGCTCTAATAAACGCAGTCATCTTGTTAGCGGTGTCCCATGAAAATGTGTCAAGATTATACGCCCATTTGGCTTTTCCTTCATCATACCGACAAATCTCCAGGCATTGGAGCTCGCTCAATCCTATTGACTGGCCTATCTGTGCCCAATCAATATCCGACTGTTGCTCATATTGTCTTTTCGCCTCTGCATATATCGAATCTGCGTGTTTTGATGGGCGGCGATATTCAGCTTTGCTGGCTAAAATATAATAGCGCTTTTTGCATGCGCCAATTTCTCGCCCAAGCTTCTTGCTGATATGCGCCCAATCAGTTGCCTCAGGGTATGAGGCGGATACTAGGGCATTTAGCCGATTATCATTGGCAGTGTTCCACCGGATTCTCTTTGTATCTGACCGCCCTGTTTGTTCTATGTAGCATGTAATGCAGACTTTGTAGCGAAAGAACAATTAGTAAAGCAATATATAAAGTATATTTCCAATAGGTAGAACACACATACAATATGAATATTGGTTATACTTACCCCGATTATTCAATGTCTTCATCTTCGACATGCAGCTGTATAAAGATTTGGTCCCTATAAGTTTCGAAGCATCCGCTGGACGAACTCCATCTTTAATACACCTGCGTAAAACCTCCGTTTCGCCGTCAGTCCATGTTGGTGTGCGATTTAACCATTCTTCACCATTTCTCCGTAGAATACGTATTTGTTTTGCTGTGAATCCCATTTCAGCTCCAATCCGTTCCCAATCCTCGCCATGTCTATCCACAAGCCCTCTAATCTTTTCCACCATATTCTTGTTAGGGGATAGGTAGGTTGTATTTTGCGTTTCTCTGAGCTTGCTTATAACTGCATTCTTAGGCCTATCAACAAACTCGGCAATGGCGACTTGTATTGCCGATTTCATGTCCCCAGGCTTCCAATACTCTTTTAATATCTCCTGGATGCGAGTAGTTTCCGATTTTGTCCATATAGTTCTTACACATTTTGCGGATTTCCGTGGTGACTCGTGGCCGAATCTCCTATATGAGGAAGAAAGTGCTTCAAGGTTACGCATAAAAGGGTACTTTATATGAATGCCCTCCCATTTCATGCCATCCTCGCGGCATTTTTTGACTAATTCGTATAGCTCGGAAGTCATCCTCGGATAATTCACCATATGATGAAAAGTAATACAGTCCTCATCCCTGACGTTGACATAGATTCCAAACAACCGAAGATTATTGCCAGCAATGAGATCAGCGTGCTTTGTCGGAAATGTCTTAAGCATCCCAATAGTTTCAACCGGCCAGTCTGCAATATTAGGTCGTGATTGTCTCACAGTTGTGGACAAGGCGGTGTCATAAAGCTCAAGGCACTCCAGGAGGGGCTTATCGAACTCGTTGGCCACAGTATCCCAGTCGCAGCAACCGCGATTCTCATCGTACAGCTGATCAGCACGCTGCGTGATACGCACAGAGAGCTCTTTTTGTTCACGGATCCTCGCATCGTCCTGCGCCAGAATCTGTTCCATAGAATCATATGACAATCGGTACTGGGCAGCTAGAGCATACCATGGAATAGTCACATCTTCTTTTTGGTATGCGCGGATTTTAGTAATAAGATCTTGGTGTTGGTCTGAAGCGGTGTCCTTTGCTGCTGACGCGTAAAGACGCGATATATGCCAAACAGCTTTTGCATTTAAGAGACGCGTCGGAACAACATTACATAATGCTAGACGAGTCAGTGGGGAACAAAGACCTCGGCGCTGAAGCATGGTAATGTAAAATGAATTTTGAATTAAGAAGAGCAGAAAAGCAAGACGTAAAGAAGGAAGCTGTATTTTTCCTTTCGGCCTTGCTGTTTTGGCCAAAATCAACTGTGAAGGATGATTTTCCTCAAGCCTGGTTTACCACATCAGTGGTGGCAAATTAGCAAATATCAGTTAGTCACGTGACGCATATCCAAATAACGTTAACCTTCACCCTTTAGAGTTGGTAGTAGGAAGATCAACTAAATGGCTTGCCTTGCTGTGCCCATTATCAGACTATTTTACTCTAACCTCGCACTCGTCAAATTAGCAGTTTCGCCTTTGTAATCACTTTTATAATCTTTTGAAGATATGAGGCGCCGTGATATTTGGTTTCAATCCCTGCTGATCTTAAACACTCACAAGCGCACCTGATTGACCTCTCAGCCCCTCCCCCACTATAATGCCTGGTAAACTTAACCAGTCCCTACAAACATACTTGACGGAACTGCTCATTACTTGCAAATGTAAACAAAAGAGCTACACAACTCCTGCAAACAGTGCACTCCGTAAACCTAGCCTTTCCTCACAATAATGCAGTGCTTTTAGCGGCCTTTTCTTAACTCGATAGATGTATGTTACTAGTATTTCGCATTGTAAAGTGTTTAGAGTTTTTAAGGTCTATCTTTCACTAAAGAAAAATATAAAAGGCTGTTTTTCGTGTACACACTTGTATCTAGTAATGTGTCGCTTGTTCCTCGCCAATGAGTGTGCACATGTAATATACAATACCAGCTATTGGTTACGTTTCTATAATGTCAGGCCAATGCTGTTTTTCCACTGGCCTTCGCGCCCACGAGACAGATAATATCAACATTTCTATTGCATCTTTTTTATATTCTAGCTGGTAGAGTTAAAATTTTAAAACCTATTGAAAATGATAGAGCAGCCTCGCAAAATCTGCATATAAGTGTACTTCAAAAGCATCTACGTCACATTTTGGGCATTTACAACCAATAGACGGATGGCGTCGTGAACCAATAATACTAATACAGCATAAAATATAATGCTCTGTACTACACGAAGACACAGATCTCTGCGTCTACAACACCGTTGGAGACAGGTACTGGAAAGCTGTGTCGCCTGCAGATCAGCCGCAGAAACCCTTCAAAGCGCTCATCACTCGCCTATAGTAAGTGATCAAGGGATTGATTAGTGGATTGGAAACCATTATCCCCAAGCTTACTCTCTCTCCACTGCTGCTTTCTTGTGATTCTTCTCTCTTGTTTCACCAATATGCTTTTGTTCATTGTACTTTGAATTTATAGATTGCTAGAAAAAAAGGAGCACGGCGGAAAGTGCATGGTATAGTGTCCTCTCAAATACTGACACATTTGCAAACAGCCTTTGATGAGTGCGCTGTATGAACAGGACAAAGGACAAATCGAGTACTGGTAGCAACCTTCTCAACAGCGAACCAGAATTACCTACTGCCACATGTGCGGTGACCAAAAGTAGCTATGATAAGCGCAAAGAGCAAGTTCGTCTGCGGGTGAGACGGCGAAGGCAGCGCGAGACAGCAGCTGAAAAGGAGAGACGCTTGGAGATAGAGCGTTTGCGGGCGGCAGACCGTCGACAAAAAGAATCTGAGGTTGAACGTGATGCTAGGAGAACGGATGGTCGATTGAGAGCAACTCAGAAAAGAGTTAATGAGACTGTTGAGGAGAGTGTGAGACGCAAGGAGCGTAATCGCCTGTATATGGCTGAGCGCCGTCAGGCAGCTAGAGAAAGTAGGCAGCAGCGCTCTGATAGAGTGCATGAGAAGTCGCAGAATTATGTTTCATGGACATCACCACGCGGATCAATCCCACTGCAAGCAACAGCTGTTCAGCAGATTAGTGAACCAGCTCCTGCCGAACCTGTCCATATGAGTGGGAATATAGTTGCAGATCCCTATAGACCTGGGCAACAGATACACAGCTTGTTTACAGAGCACACCAATGTGGCTGTCAGTACAGCCGGAGCTGCCACTGCTGCTGCTGGATTTTCCGGAGGTTTTCCATCTATTCAGCCGCGCGGCTCTGTGGATATGATCAATAACACGAACAATGTGGCAGCAGCACTAAGCACATTGCTGACTGAAGCACCAGTAATGGCCAATGTGCTAATTGAACCGACAATTTCAAATATTATACCATCGACCGATGACTTTAGAGCAGCAGGCAATGGATTTGACGTGTCTCTTAATTCGGCTACGTCTGGTCAAATTGACCGGCTGATCCCATCGTCATTCTATTCGACAACTGGCGCTTCTATCGAGCATCCACCTGTTGCTATGCCTGCATCTTTGGTTCAGCAACTATCTTCTTACCAGCATATCAACCCTTCTCCTCTTGCTAACACAATGCTTTCAGTACCATATGTACCACTATCGCACACCATTGCCACTCGAGGATTGCGCATGGCCGCACAACCGATGATCCCACTTGCGCCTTATTCTCAATATCATCTTGTACAGGCTGGCGCGGCATTTCCGTCGCTTGCGCACTATCAGCAGCAACCTAGGACAATATCTCAATCAGTTGGAATGTTTTCGCAAACCCCCGGCCCAAATTATTCGGGACCTCTTCCAAATTACGGTACAAATATTTTCTACATGTAGCTCAAGACATTTTCGCTACGAGACAACAGTATATTAGCTTTAAATCAAATCTAACAACAATATGGTAACGTTAGAAATTAGGTTATTTTTTCTTATGCATAGAGCTGGTGGGATGCTAGTTGGAATGGGCAACAAAGGGCATTGACTTTAGGCCAAGAATATTATCACACAGCCAATTGATCTCAGCCAAGGCAGATGAAGATAGAGTGACATTTTCATCCCATGCATCAGGTGAAATGATGGACTCGTCCAGGCACTTTTCCAGTTCACAAATCTGTGCGGCATCCGGCCCCACAACGGGCATAATCGAGCGCACCTTGCCTAGAAGCGCAGCCAACTGCTTTGCGGTGATCGAAGACGATCGGGCCGTGTGCACTGCACGCCGCACTTTTTTGATCTGCTCTCTGGGAAAATGAAACATGCCACTGAGAGTATTAAACTCAAATCCCAGGAATCGCTGGGTTTGCAGTGGTTCAAAACTGGACACACCTGAATTGATCAGAAATCCCAGATTTATCAGGTGACTGGTTAGACGCGTTGTCTGTGTAACCAATTCATCGCGGGAATTGTGTAGCAAGCAGATGTCGTCAATGTGTGAGGTAATACGGAACCCTTCATCCCGAAACGGCTGCAGCGCAGTCTGGAGCAGCTTGGTGAATGCTCTAGATGCAATTGATATCCCAAATGGCAGCGCGCGATACTGGTAATAACGGTCATCGTATTTAAACACCAGATAGCGTCGATGTTCGGGGTGAATTGGCACTGAAGGATATGCACACTTGATGTTGATTCGCGTGACCCAATCGCCCATTCTAATGATCGACTTGAGTGAGGGGGCTTCATTCACTTTGATGCTTCTTGTTTCAAGGTATTTGTTCAGTGCGCGAAACTCCACCAGTGCCTTTAACTTACCCGCAATGCGTAGAGTGTATATGTGTGAAACAAATAGCTCAGGTCTATAAGGGATCTCCTCAATAACCTTGTCGCCCAGATCCCACCGGATAACTTTCTCGATTGCCGCACAATCATCAGTTGTATACTCAGTGTCTGTGTTGGCTATATACTCAGGGCCAGCCGAAAAGTCTAATCGTAGTCCTTCGGTCACCGTCTGGAGGACCCATGAATCGGCAGTTACTGCTGGCCAGGCGCTAGCAAATTCAAGGATACGCGCACCTAGTGTTACGTCCTCTACTGGCTTGTGGGTAGATGTGTCATCACATTGTAATTTACCATTTGAGCCAACAGTTACATTGTGACAATCTTCATTGGCTGACTGGTCAAAGCCATTTTGATCCTTGCCGATTGAAGCCTGCGCCTGCGCCTCCATTTTGCAAGCCTCAGCCAGACTGGCCGCACATAAGGCGACCATATCGCTCTTCATACTTGCAAGCCCTGCACGGGTTCCTTTGCCCGCTGTTCTGTCACGGGCCATGCTGTCGGCTTGAGACCACAGCTGTGCCAACATACCAGCTACAAAGCGAAACTGTGAAGCAGAAATTAGATGCTGCTGAGCAGGAGTATCCACAGCCATGTTGCTACTGCTTTCAAGCAACTTTTGCGCCGCAGTTGACTTAAAAGCGTCGATATCTGGCAATTTACGAGCGAGTTCGAGTTCTGAAAATAATGCACCATTGTCGCAAACTGCGCCCATGAACACCTCTATATCGGACAGAATGGGCGGTGCAACCTCGCGAGGTATACTAAGCACGCGCCTGCAGGGCTGTTCGGGGATCTCAGCCCCAGCTACATCGCTATCAATATCTGTTTCGCCGCCAGCCTCTGGCTTGACAGACCGCTGTTCAAAAGACTGCAGGAGCTCGCGGAACCTGTCTTTATCCATAGCGCACGCCGATTGAGCTCAAGTAGAGGTATTGCAGTGCGAGAAGGGAAACGGCAATAGGGCCTTGAGCCCCTTTGGATATGGAGTAATGCAAATACAATAGAAAGTAGCTGAGGTGTTTCAGAGTGCAGAGAAGAGGGCAGGACAGAAGTGGGGGTATCCTGTTCGTGACAAGAAGCTCGGTGAGTCCCTAGCGCTGAATAAGATGTCGGCGCTCAGCCACAAAAACAATGTTTGTCGCTGATTTGATCTACAGGACCCTGAAATGAGAAACCAAAAGTGCAAGCGCGAGCACGACCGATTGGTACATGCGCTGACCCACTGGGATTTACGTCAGAAGCGGATGCACGGCCCCCTTCCATCCTAAATCCCATGCACCCCTTCAACCGCTGATGAGACGCTGCCTGAAGTTGGGACAAAGATATTCTCATCGATTTCGGAAACCGAGTGAAGGAGACTAAATCAGAGTACCCAAGACAGTGGTGGCAGGCATGCAAGCTATCTTCTTCAAAATATTATTTTCAATGTTTTCCCTTCTCCTGTGGTCGTATATTCTGGAGCCTACTATTGAGCATTCTCGTATATGGCGGATGTTAAAAGCATAGTGGCAGCGGTCGCGGGATTCATTGTTGTTATAATAGTTATCGTAATCGCCCTCAGCTCGCGTGCAAAGATGATGCAGCTGGTGGTCGAGCGTCGTTATGGTGCTCGTCGCCGTCGACACTGCAACCGCACCTGTCGTGCAAATCCAAACAATATCCATGCCCAAGAACATATCTCTACCTCAACAGAGACAGCTTGCCCACATAGGCGCGAGCCTTCGTTGGAAGATGGACTGCCAATATATGAACCACCCCCTCCGGCCTATTTGCCTCCAAAGCTGAATAATCACATTGAGCCTCTGCACTAAGACAAAAATCCACCACCAGGTTGCATGGAATGATGACACTCACAAGTGTACGCCGCACATACAAAACAGTCAGCATATGGAAGATACACTTGCATGCTTTAGGAAAAAGGCTGGTACATACACTAGACAACCACTTTCTAAAAAATATATATCGCTATTGTGCTTTTCTAACCAAGCCCTTAAAAGAATTTTCATTAGTGACCTAAAAGAATATAGTTGTAAATTGTTTTATATTACCTAAGGTGATGTGTTCGGTTGCGAGCATGTTGAATATCGCTGTACTTGTATCGCTGCTATTCAACATATTTATACTTGTTGGAATCGCCCACTCATCGCGGGCAAAATTAAGGCCATGTTTTACAGAGCAAATAAGTGAAATTAGACTTCCAGAGGATGGTCCTTTTGCTGTGCTTCACTCGCGCTGTTGGTAAGCAGTAACAACCGCCCAAGCACTCAGGTGGGTCTGCCCATACGTATCCTTTTATCTGTACAATGTCTGGATAATTATTTTTGTATTGGCGCAAAATATTCTGCAGCTCGCTATAACTGTCAACCAGTACTAATGGAAAAGCTACCTACCTTTCTCTATGAAGCGTGCCTATAATATATTTGAGAATTGCACGTACGTGTTATCGCAGGGAAGACAACATAAAGATACTAGTGGGTTTCGAAACACCCCTAAGAAACATGCCAGCTCTCCCAGCAGCACCAAAGGCTATCTATCGCCTAACAGCACTAGTCTTGTTAGTCCGCCATCATTTGCCAACACATCTATAATATCTGTAGTTGATAGCATTGAGGAACATTTGCCACAGAAATCTATCTCTGGTCTTCACTGCGAGATCTGCAATAAACGATTCAACAGTGAGGAGACGCTTAAAGCTCATTTGGGTTCTGAAAAGCATCGCAAAGCTGTGGCAATACAGCAAGGTACTCTGACAAGGAACAACTCATTACAAGCAAGTACTGGCTCTAAAGGTGCTTCCAAAAAGTCCCGAGAACCGGGCGTCAAATCGCGGGGGCAATCATTGTCTACTTCTATAATTGCTCTCGATGTCACGTTGCAGAGTATGAGAGAGGCTCGCCGGATTGCTAACAGAAATCCGGCGCTGGCTGCTACAGTTTTATGGAATATTTCCAAGGATCTTGCTCAGCATAACGGCCAATATGAGAATCTACGGTTGTCGCTAATTACTGTCCAGGAATGTCTGCGCAGAATGACTTCTAATACCATTTTGCGCGGTGCGAAGGATACAAAACCATTATGGACGGCGAGGGCATTACTTATAGCAAAGCTGGAGTGTGATATGGCACTGGCGCGATTACTGTTGACTTTTGACGATGACCGTGCAATAAGAGAATATATATCTGCATTGTGCGAATACCTGGGAATTGACACCGATGCTCTTGACACGATAACCTTAAGCGATGACCCAGGGAATATGGCCAAACACGCAGCCCAAATAACACAATCGCTTCCTCGAAAGTTTAACAAAGTCGAGGACATATTTCAGGCGTTGGAGGCAATGAAAGAAGTTGCCAGTGCCTGCTTGGCCTTTTCCATACCTGATAAGGATGGCTTACTAGTACGGCGTGGAATGGCGGTATACTTTCTGCGATACGCATTCTCCCAAGAGAAAGGGGATCCAGACATATCATATGAAACGCTTCTAGCAGCAACAGAAGCATTGCGTCATTTGGGCTTGAATCATTTTGGCAATGAGTGTGCGATGCTAATTATCGACCACCACATTGACCAGTCAGATGCTCAAATACAAATCGCAGCTTCTGTAGTCGACTCTTTGCGTAACAAGGATCCCATCCGTGCAGAGTCGTTAATACGAAACTACAGTACACATTCCAAGAAACCATGGTCGCAATTTCTGGCTCGCTTGGTAGCAAAGTCTATGGAGATTGATGTGCACTGGATGTGTGATAACGCATGGTCAGAGTGGGAACAGATATTGCTTGATAGGTCTAAAGGTGATGCTGGTATATATGAGCTAATCGAGCCTCTGCTAACTGATATTCTTGAGCCATATTCATGGAATATGCCGATGCGAATATAGCAGTCTCCAAGAACAAGCCATTTCTGGCTAGGATTATGATTAATTGTCCAGTAATATACGCCATATCAGCAATATCTGGTAGGTGTAATAATCTGTGGTTGCATATTCATGTTAGACCAATTTAAGAAAATGAAGAAAGATTGCAAAAGTCCAGGTTTGTCATTTCGATAAGCAGAGCAATGAAATAAATTGAATCTGATGTATTTACTTGAATTTTATTTTTTGTCAACGTTCTAATTAAAGCATGGTTTATTGATGAGAGAACTATCATGTTAATATTTCTATAATAGCGTTGATGGTTGAAAACAAATATGGCAATCTTTTGCTAAAAGTATGGATGTATGCGAATGTTTTCAACACTGTAATGTGGTTTAACCAAACAACATTTTAACATGTGGTATAAGAAATTGGTGCTAATAGAACTTTGGGTTTCTAATCCCGGGCCCAGATTGTCTACCACCCCAATTCTGTCGACCACTAATTTACAAATCTGCTTACCTTTTAATCCTAAAATTATATGTTTAATAGATGATATTTAAATAACTTGCTTGGGCTGTATTTTACTATTTTTATAAACGTTCTAAACGAGTGTTATAAAATTTTGATGACCTAACATTTGATATCTTTTTTATAGTTTCCACTCTATTTGGGTGGTGCCTTTAGTCAGTATCTGCAAATAGTAGTAATTGTTTGTTTGCCCATGTAGTTAATGTAATTGAGATCAAGAAAAACAACACTATACAAAAAAATGAAACCACGTCCTGTTTCGTTAGACAGATACATCATCCTTCTTGGCAGAGGGCGCCACACAATATTTATGAAGCATGACGTTATGTATCCCAACAGAATGAGTTTGGATTGTATCAGCAACTGGGCAATCCTTTGTCTCGGGAAGAAGAAACATGAACGACACAACGGCTAGCAAATTTGTGGCTGCAAAAATTAAAAATGTGTATCCGCCAAACGCGTTAAGCAATGGCGCAAAAGCCATTCCAATAGTGAAAATACCAATGTATCCAACACTGCCACTGATTGCAATAATGGATGAGACAGCATAGATGGGGGTCATTTCACCTGGAAACACCCATGGTAGCGGCCCTGGCCCAAAAAGAAAAACAGAATAGAAGGCAAAGACCATTGCGATTGCCAGGGTATTAAAGCCCATGACCGTCCCAATAGAAATAAGTACGCTAAACACAGCCATTGAGCTGTGCGAGAATAACATCAATGTTTTGCGTCCAAAGATTCCAGCCATTCCCATTCCAAATAGTGTTGCAACTGTGCCGATAATAGCCAGGACAGCTGTAAGAATTTGAGCCATAGTTGGCTTAGTGCTGTATACGTCGACTTGTGAGGTCACTGACCCAAAAAGCTTTGTCGAATAGAAAGATACACCGCTGATACCGCTCAACTGTTGGAATGCCATAGCCAGAACAGCAAGGAGAAGCTGGTGGCGAAGATTGTCAGGGGTCTTGCCGCGAATCACATCAAATATTGAAGCAGTATATGCTTTGGGACCCATCTCTGCATGTACATTGTCAACCATAGCTTGGAATTCCTCAGTGCAGTCGCCCGACTTGCGCAGCTGCTCAAGTGACAATTTTGCATCATCGAGGCGACCCTTGCACGCCAACCACTTAGGTGATTCAACACAAAAAGCCAATAATGCCATGTTGACTAACGAGATAAATCCAGTAAGCGCAAAAAGAATGCGCCAGTAAGGAGGACTTGAAAGTCCTAGAGAAGCAATTATAGAGAGCATCTGGCCAACGCTGATGGACATTTGCGTCATACAACCAAGCGAGTTCCGTGCGCGTGTAGTGGTAATCTCAACAACGTAGTTTGTAAATGTGCCGTTAGCACACCCCTGTGCAATGCCAGCCACAACGCGCGCTATTGCAAGCATAGGAATATTGATGGCAGTTCCGAAGAGAACTGCGGATATAATTGATATTAAGTTCGAATACATTAGAACAGACTTGCGGCCATATCTGTCAGCAAAACGCGTGCAAGAAAGAGCGCCGATTAGAGCGCCTATTGGAAATCCACCGACTACAAGACCCCAAGTAATATCGCTTGCTGGAAGACAAGAGGGAAGACCTGCAATGTTATGCCTTGGTCCAGCAAGACATTTGGTAATGGTATCCCCCGGAAGATTGGTTGCGCTAATATTCCAACCATAGTTAAGGCTACTAATCGAAGCAGCTAGGACGCAGAAAAGCTGGTATCTCGTTATTCCCAGCGTCTGCGACGGAATAGCAGACATTTTAGAGTTTTCTTGAGAAAACTGGAGACTATTTGAAAGTGCTTGGAGCTTGTCGAGGTCTAGAAATTATCGTGGATGGCAAGGAAGGATGTGTTGAATGTACACTTGAAGACGTGCGGCGATTCGGCCCTAATATACTTGCGCTTATACTGTATTCAATTTACTCTTCGAAACAAATCTATTATTTTATTTCTTTTTGCTGTTCCTGGAGCTGGGGGGGGGGAGTATCTTGAAACAATCGTTATCAGCCCATCATACATTACTCATTCGGCCATAGCCAGGCAGAGAGCTACTTACTACGTTGAAGGGATCCGAGCCAACAGTCAACTGCATGTTGGGATGCTTGTCTTACTCCTTCATCCTTCCCCATCGAGGTATGTCTGGTCTTAATAAAAAAAACATTCCGATGGCGGCAGGCGTCTATGGTCGTTTCCCATTCCACAGACAAAGAAACGCAAAAGGAAAGGAGACAAGAGCAATTTTTTTGCTTTGCCAATAAAAAAAACTCTCCGATTCCCGAATATTGCACAGGGACATTACGCATCTCGCTGTTTACGCGTTCTAATTTTAACGTCGGAGAGTTCTTTTGTGCAATGTCCGAAATGTTTTTATATTATATGTCTGCATACAGAAAATATCCATGATCATACATGCTAACCCTACAATGAGACCTCACCTGGCTTCCTTTCTACTGGGCCCGTGCCAGTTGATATTACCATGCTTCTCATTTACGACGGAGGCGGTTGGTAAACAAAGAAAGGAAAGAGTAAGAGCGCAATCAGCCACGGAACAGGTATATCATTCAAGAGTCAAGTGGACGCAGCTGCATGCGCATCTTGGGCATGCATAATGCCAACCTGGTTTTATTTTCCGACAATGCACTTGTCTGCAAACCCCCTCATCAAGAACAGGGCCCATCTGGGCAAGGAACAAAAAGAGTGAGGGAGTGCAAGTGCAGATTCTGTATTTCCATTCATGTAGCTGAATTTTGCAACTCATGCTTGGGGGCTGCAGCTCCGTTCAGCAATCCTTCTCCAATAACCGACCCATGATTCTGGCACGGACACAAGCCGCATCGATAAGCGATCAGGGCTGTAATTGTGCACAGGCCATGTCACTTGCGATATGCATCGATACGCATTGGGCAGCTCCCTACAAGGCAGCATTGTGCACAAACTCTGCATGTAAATGCTGTCATTTGTAACTTATTGTTGCAGCAAACTGGAACCCAGGCTATAGCTACTTCTGAAACAAACCCCGGTTGCTGATAAGCTACACGTCATCATTCTTGAGTTTACTGACACATAGCGCCTCCTAATCTTATTCGCACCAGCTCAAAGATGATTGCACAATGTATTTCCAACTTAAATGATTAAAGGTTATTTGTGGCGCTTTGTCAACACAGCTTCATATACAAATCACTTTGAAAGCTACTATAATCAACAACAGCAATAAGAAAATAAGCAATTGTTTCAACGGTTCGAAGTCTGTGTCTTGGCCGACAAATCATTGCTAATTGTTTCCAGCCATATGTGCCATCTTGATCGTCGATGGTGCATAAGCAAATTCGGTCGGTGGCTCGAGGTCAAACTCATACATAAGCGTTGCTATAATAGCGTTATGATGGACCATATGATGGATACAGAACCAAAGCTCGCGGTCGACAGTCGACAGAAAGCTCCCCTCGCCTCCGCCTGGAAGAGTGTCAGCGATCGTGATAAATCTGGGAATCGTGGATGAATGTCGTTTCATTTGTTCAATAATGCGTGCAATTCTGTCGATACTCGCTTGGCCACCGATAACAGTATTTTCTGTAGCTGGGTTGCGCTCGCGATGAGCATAGTTCACCGGCCCCAAGGGGTGGTGCAGATTCCCCTCTGATCCATTGGTATCGATGTCCAGCACTATATTATCCAAAGCTGTAAATAACAGTGAGAAATGGTCGAGTATATGTCGAACATGCTTCCCAATTGTGCTGCCTGGAAGCGCCTTGGATTCCTGGATGTATAGATTGTCGTTGAGCTTGTCGATTATTATTCGGAGGTGTTTAAGATACCCAGCAGCATGATCAAAGAGCTGATCTCGAGTATCTAAGTCTGTACTGGACATTGTAGTCGGCAACTTTTAATATATCCTTTTTTTTTTAAGAAAGAAGGGACTACAAGAAAGGAAAGGGGAAAATCAGGTCGGGGTAGTAATAAATAGTTGCTTTGTTGTTTTCTAGAAACAAACAGAAAAGAAAGGGGTAGAATAAGAGCTGTATTAATCTTCGTCTTTTTGAAGAAGCCCAGGCCAGACTTGCACTCAGCACGTGCACAATGTATAAAACTCCCATATACATATATTTTTGTTTAATTACGACTTTACCGGCGACAGCTTTAAAAAAAATTAAAAACTTTCGATGGAGCTGAATAATACATAAACACTTCGTTCCGTTCTACATAATATGAGTCACAAGCAAACAGCTGTTGAAGAGGCGCGATCGGATATCCGTGAGCACGCGCAAGCAACAGTCGGAGATCTTGGGTCTCTGGCCCAGGAAGTATCCGGCGGCAACGAGCTGAGGGATATGCTTATCCGTGCAGCAAAGCAGACGGCAACCCTTGATTCCAGCATCAAGGAAGCGCAGCAGTCTTTGACTGTCTCTCAGTCTGCTGCTGTACGGCTTGTCCAAAGGGTTGACAACATCAACGAACAGTGGAAATCGCTACCCAAGACCATCGATGTCGTCAAAGTTGCGAGCGCTAACATTTGAGTTTCTTGTCTGGGGTTTCTTAAACCTTGTTTTTGGGCCAAACTTTTCCCACTCTTTCTCCTCTTTTTTTCTTGTTAATTCTCTTTTCTTATTTGTTTTCACTGTACTTTGAATTGAAATCTCTTTATTTGTTTTTATCGAATTGGTGCCAGACTCCCCTTTTGTATGACGAGTATTGATGGAGATCGTAAGCTCTTAGTGCTATATGGATCGCAGACGGGATATGCACAGGATAGCGCGCATCGCATTGCCAGACAGGGTTGGAGGCGACACTTCTCGGTACGGGTGCAAGCAATGGATCAGATAGACAAGACTGAGATATTCACTGCAACCTGTCCCGTTATATTTGTGTGCTCGACCACCGGCCAAGGTGATGAGCCAGACAATATGAAAAAGTTCTGGAGGTTCCTCCTAAGAAAATCGATTCCGCACGACGCCCTGGATGGTTTGAGTTTTGCAGTATTTGGTCTGGGCGATTCTAGCTACGAAAAGTATAATTTTCCGGCAAAGCGGTTGTTTAGGCGGTTGCAGCAACTTGGAGCAACACCTATTGTACCTCGAGGCGATGGCGACGACCAACACTATCTAGGTATCGATGGCGCGCTGGATCCATGGCTTGACATGCTGTGGGATGCATTGCTGTTGCGATATCCATTGCCTGAACCGATTGTACCAGATTCAGTTGTGCCAGATCCTTCGTTTGACGTTACGTTTGTCACAAATGGACAACATGTCAGTTGTGGCAGAGTCCCAGAAACAAAGGGGAGTTTTTCGGCGCGGTTGGTTGTTGCCGATCGATTGACTGCTCTAGATCATTTTCAGGATGTCCGCCATTTCCAATTTGAGCTTGAAGATCAGGAGCTTTTGCCAGAATGGGGTCCAGGAGACTGTGCAGTACTGCGTCCGGAGAGCCTTGTCCCAGATGTCAACAAATTTCTCGAGAGAATGAGCTGGTCAGACAGCGCTGATATACCGCTTATCATAGCAGCCCACGACCCATCTGAGTTTCCACACTGGATTCCAAAATGCACGACATTGCGCTGGCTCTTTACACACTATTTTGATGTTTTGGCGGTTCCACGGAGATCTTTCTTTGAAATGCTCTATTACTTTTCAGAACATGAAGGCGAGAAGGAGAGACTTCACGACTTTAGTAGCACTGAAGGACAGGATGAACTTCAGACATACTGTATGCGGCCGCGACGCACAATCCTAGAAGTACTTGATGACTTGCCACACTCACGCGTTCCGGTAGAGTATATATTTGATGTCTTTCCGCCGATTGCCGAGCGTTCTTTTTCTATTTCTTCGGCATCTGCAGTGACTCCGACTTTGGTCGATCTGACCGTGGCTATAGTCAACTACAACACAATAATGCAGGCACCACGCGTTGGTGTTTGCACAAAATGGCTAGCACAGATGCCTCTTACACATAGAGTACAGTTGCGTTTTGCCAAGGGCACTATGCGACTGCCTGTCGAAAATTCAACGCCAATAATCATGGTTGGGCCAGGCACGGGTATTGCAGCATTCATGTCGTTTATATACAAACGCTGTAGCGATGGTGCTAAAGCTAACTACTTGTTCTTTGGCTGTCGTAACGAAAGCAAGGATTTTTTATACCGAGAACAACTGGAGCAGTGGGTTGCTGAGGGATCGCTCCATTTGTACTGTGCTTTCTCGCGAGGCCAGGCGGATCAAAAAGTTTACGTGCAGCAGCGCATTCGCGAAAACGGCGACCTTATTTGGTCGTTGATTAACAATCTAGAAGCGAGAGTATTTGTGTCTGGCAATGCCAACCGCATGCCGGATGATGTTCGTCAAGCCTTTATCGATGTGGTCAAGAATCATGCAGATATTGACGAAGAAGCAGCCAGGCTGTACATACAGTCGATGATAAAGTCGAGCCGGTATCAGGAAGAGTGCTGGTACTAGTTGTGGCTTGACGAGCATTCTTCAAGTCTTATCAATCATTAGTAAAATAAAATAAAAATTCATACAAAGAATCCTGTAGATTCCTCTCACCACTTGCTCACATAGACATCGCTATCTCCATCGTAGTGACTATCATAGGCTACATTGACGATATCGTCGCGCTCTCCGGAAGAGTAGCAATATTCATCCATGTCGCTGTCAGATTCAGGCTCGTCAGGATAGTCATTGCGGTAAAAGTCCTCTGCATTAGAATCTTCATCTTCCTCTTCATAGTTGCTGTCGCTGTCGGCCAGAAACTCGTTAATATCGTTGACCCAAAGTACAGCACCGACATTTGACGCATGAAGGATATTGGGATTCAAGTCAGAGCCAGATTTCCGAACATAGTAAAAGTCGTACATGTACTCTGGGTTGCCCGCAGCAAAAGATAAGTAATCGCGGACCATTGGCACCAGGTCCTCGGCCGTCTTTGGTTCAGCAGCCATGACTTTGCTCTCATTACCAGCCCCAAGCGCAACCTCTGCATATGGATCCCGGCTGTTGCCAAGAAGTAGTGTATCAAACTCGTCTTCGTTAATAGCGTCAAACATTTTGATGCGCTGCCTTTCCTTGTGCCAACTAGCTACAGCAATAACCTCTGGAATCCGGCTAATGCTTCCTGCAGGCGCCGCTAGAGGGCTACCTGATGTATCATCTGTCAGGGACACCTCGCGTTTTCCAATGACTCGGAATGTTGTCTGCCGCGTATCTGCCTGTGCAACAGGACGCTTGCTAGTTACCGGCATACTTTCAGTATTCCTCTCGGTATCATCAATGTCCATTTCATCACGCCGCCGCTTAGATAAAGAAGCAAGACGCTCCTGAAGAGCCTGCCGTTTGCTAGCATCATAGAAATCTGCCTCTGAGAGACTCTCACCAAACGCGAAGAGTTGGGGCTCCTTGAGAGCTCCCGATGAACCCCACTCGCTTGCTAGACTTTCATTGCTATTCCGTCCGCTTAGCCCGCGAGGAATCTTTCGCCGTCTCTGTTGCTGTTGTTGTTGCTGATGTATTACCAGTGCCTCGAGTGGCTCCTGACCACGCTTTCGCTTAATGCGAAGAATTGTAATATCCTCATTCGCCTGATCTGTGCAGGGTCTACTTCCGTGTGTCTGAGACTGCATCTTAAAAAAATAATTGAATAAAAAAAACAGCTAAGAAATAAGAGTTGGGATAGGGAGGTTAAGGATTAGAACAAAAGGTTTCAATGACAATTGGCGACCAGACGAGCATTTGGTGAAAATAAATACCGCACTGCATGTGCCAACGCCACTCAAACTGGTAGGGCTATTGGTTATGGCTGGTAAAATGATTTTCAACTTGTGGCTCTAACGCCAAACCGGGTTCGTTGTTCACCAGGAAGTTGTCATAGAGGAATAGTATCCAGCAGCCATGACAGCATTGATTGCAACCGATGAGCGCTACTTGGTGACTGATGGAGGTGTTGTAAGCTATATTGCCACTTGCAACCACATTAGCACTAATAAATTCCCAGCAAATGATAATACCGCCATTATGCTATCAAAACTTAATAGGGATAGCGGGATGTTTAACAATCCATAACCCCGAATCTAGGGGCTCGAGGACCAGCTTGGATTTTCGCTTTGACTATGCCTTCCCAAGTGCCCAGATGCTATTCAATCATTATCAGCTTGCTGCCATAGTCTTTGCTTTACATCTAATCCTAGACCATCAACTCTATCGCTTTGCAATTTAAAGATTAACATCTCGATACCCCTTGTGGTTGGTGGTTATTGCTGAATATGTTGTATCCTCGAGTGTGGTATTGGGCATTGCTGCTCTTACGTCTGCTGCTCGCGGTTAGCCCGGCATATATTCATCCTGATGAGTTTTTCCAGGCACCCGAAATAACAGCGGGCAATATATTTGGTATTGAGGCGTTGAGGACCTGGGAATTCACCACTAGGTCACCTATCAGATCTATTGTTCCTATCTATATCTATTCTGGAATACCCATGTTTGTGATAAAAGGACTTCAGCAGATCTGTGGGAATTTTGAGCCATCTCCTTGGATTATTCTATGCGTATGTCGTATATTCTTTTTAATTCTTTCCTTTACCGTTGACATTTGCGTGTATAAAACCGTGCGGCGACTACATCCCGGAGCTGCCATGCGCCCAACTATGCTTTTGCTTGCTAGCTCCTATTGCCTTGTAGTGTTCCATACTCACACCTTTGCAAATTCTTTTGCATCAGCACTACTTGCAATGTGTCTGAATATGCTGTCAGTTATCGAAAGCAGAGCCCAGAGTTCTGCAATTAAAAAAGGTGCTAGTCGCGCTTTGCTGAAATGGCCATGTGCTGGACTTGGAACGGCGTTGGCTTTGGGAACATTTGTCCATATTTCGTTTCCAATGTTCGCATTGCCTTTAGGGATTGCATGCGTCATTTTGCTTTATCGTATGAGACAAAAGGCACATATTATGCGAAGCAGCATCGTTGATATTACTGCTGCCGCAAACTCTGGACTAGTTTGGTTTGCTTTCAGTAGTTTGGGAACAGCTCTAACAATTGTTCTTGTGGATTCCCTGTACTACGGGTCGCTGCACTTATCGTTTAGAAACAGTCGCTTGTATATTTCAGGAACATTGGCATGCGCGCCTTTGAACAATATCTTGTATAACGCTGATCGGACAAATCTCGCAGTGCACGGAATACATCCTTGGTACAATCATATTTTGCTATCGATGCCAGTGCTTTTTGGCCCTCTATATTTTCTGGCTATTGCAAAAGCTGGCGTGTTTATAAGTCTACCAGGCTCACGAATAAGCGCCAGCTACACTTCGATTACTGCAGCAGCCTCCATTATAACTGGACTTGCATTGCTTTCTATGGCACCACACCAAGAGCCACGATTCTTGCTTCCAGTACTTCCATCGATTATGATTTGTACATGGCGCTGGCATACCATCTTAACAAGGCGACTGTGGTATTTGTGGATTCTGTTTAACCTAGTACTTGCCATTGCCTATGGTGTTGTACACCAAGCTGGAGTTATTCCGACGCTTGACTTTCTCAAACGTAGTTCGGTTTTACCCACCGCTTACTGCACCGATGTATCACCAACATTCGACGTTACATGCATGGACACACGCTTTGCTTTGGGCAATTCGCTCTACAGTAATCACAATGCACATATTCGCACAACTGCGCTTTTCTTTTCCACATTTATGCCACCGCGGCATATGCTCTTCCAGTCTGTGGATCAAGGTAAGTACACGAGGTGATACCTCCTTAGTATCCAATATCTATCTAATGTAACACTAATCAAGCGCGGTTGTTATCTTTGGATATATAGACAAGCTCCAAGCTCGTGTTGAGCTACATGACCTGATATCAATGGAGGATGACCAAGTTCGAGATCGGATCCGCAACTCAGTTTTGGTGAATTGCACATCAGCACAGCAAACAGGACCAGACGCACTTTTGCTGAAGAAGTTGGCTTTTGGTGTCTATGAGAGGTATATTTAATATTATATTTGAACGCGGCCAAGAAGGGTACAGAACATCACATATACTAATGGACATTCTTTTTGCACATCTGTAGGACGTTGCTTGTGATGCCTGCATCGGTCGACTGGGAGCGAGTGGTTCCCTTGCATACCACTGACTACAGCCTCATACCCATCTTCAGCTATAGTCCGCACGTAAACTTTGACCATATTGCCGATGTCATCCATCACCCTTTACAGCGAGCGAAGCTAAATGTCTACGTGGTATGCACCAACAATTCATGAGTTTAGTGCAGCATTGTCAACTTTTGTTGCTAAAATAATAACCCGAAAATAGCAAATCTCGACAATTTATTCTGTCTAGCTTTATTGAAAAAATGTTTTTTTCTCCTACATGCCCGCTACACCAAGACCGCTTGCTTCGGCTTGCTCCTTTGCAAATGCCTCAAAGTAGTTGTAGATAATGGTGACAGCGAGTAGGATACCAGTTCCAGAGCCGATAGCGCCAAGCAAATCAGCCGAGATGGACAGAAGGCCGATAATCATGCCACCCACTGTCGCTGCGGTTGGAATAATACGCTTGAGCTCCTTGTACATAGTCGTGTCACGGTAGCCAGCAATGACCATCTGCTGGTCGCGCAGCTCCTTGGAAACTTCGCGCGGGCCCGAGCCGCTAATGTCAAGCCATGCGCGTGACAGAATCGCACAGGCGGTCATCATATAGGCCATGTAGAAGAAAAAGTGAATCGGATCCTTCAGCGTGTTGACAAACGAGCGCGGTGGCGTCAAGTAGTAGGCCAAGCCGGAAGTCGGGAAAAACTGCGACGATCCCTGATACGGCTCCCACACACCAAACAGCTTGATCAACAGGTTATCCGGGAATCTGCGGTAGAGCAACTGCGAGATCATAAACACATTCGACGCCAATGCAGACTGCAGCATAATGGGCATGTTCGATGTGTAGAACAGCTTGATCGGGTACGGGGCACGGTGGCCGCGGAAGCGTGCGGACTTGATCGGAATCTCAACACGGAATCCCTGCAGATAGATGACCACAGCAAACACCAGCACAGTTGCAACTAGATTTGTCAAATTCGGCAGGTTCGAACGCGTCAGTGCCTCATACACAGCCTTGAACTTATTCGAGCGCACAAACAGCAGATGGAAGAAAGCAATGATCGCGCCCTCAAATTCGGGTCCCTTGCCAGTGTTGATAGTCAGCGGTGACAGCGACTTCCACACAATGTCCTCGCAAATATTAGTAGCGATAAACAGATTAATTCCAGATCCAAGCCCGTAGCCCTTCTGTAGCATTTCATCAAGCAAAATGACAATGGCGCCAGCCACAAACAGCTGGATAATAAGCAGCAAACAGATGCCTGCACCAAGGCTCTTCGGATCGCCATATTGTCCGGTCATCACTGCCACCGTGGCTGAGCCAAAAGTAATGAGCATAGCAAAAAGCTTCTGCGCACCCGAAAATAGCGCACGGTCCTCGCGCAGAGAGTAGTCGACCGAGATAATCTGCGCGCCAGCAAGCAGCTGCATAATCATCCCAGACGTGATAATGGGCGTGATACCAAACTCCATGAGTGTACCACGGTTTGACGCCAGAATCACACGCATCCAATACAGCGGATCGGACGAATCCGACGACATGATGCCGTACAGTGGCACTTGCGACAGGACCAGGAAGATAAGCAGTGTGATCACTGTCCATAGCATTTTGTGCTCAAAGGCTACCTTGCGGTCTGGCGACGCAACCTCTGGGATGATACCCATGAAGGGTCGGATGAGCGTCAGAAACCGAAACCCCATTTTCTATCAGCTAAGTAAGGAAAAGATAGTTTGAATGGGAATTTGGGTTCCAAGAAGGATGTAGAAAAGATGAGATGTGTGCAGATTCAGCGTAGATAAAGACGAAAAGTAAGCAATAATAGCAACTAAACACCTCACTTGTATAAAAAGATATCGAAAAAGGTAAACAAGCGTGATTGCTACGTAGAATGCTACACGCTCGGGGTTCCAATGGGCGCGTAGAACAAACAGAGCAGGCTGCAAAAAACAAGAGATACTTGGAAGAGAAAGAGCCAAACGTTGCAAAAGCAAAAGTCTTCCCGCTTGGTCGGAGAATGCATGTCAGAGCAGCTCTCAAACTTGCGAGCTGCATTCTGTGCCTGTTGTCCAGCTGCCATTGGACAGCATGTAGAAGTGAGCCGTCACGTGTTAATTTTGTCATGCTACTGGGTTTTTATCTTTTTTCCCAGAATGTTCGCATCAGGACAGGTGTACTGTTCCAAAGCCAACGTCAAAGTAGAATAAGCATGATGTCGTGAAGCGTAACCGCATAACTGAAATTGCACCTACTATGCATAGGCTTTTCGGCACAAGACTATTAAGCCCCATTCTACAAGAGAATACATTAAGCTTGGTGCATAAATTATATATTGGGCTTTGAAGCGCAAATGCTAAAATAATAATTTATGTTTCATGGGTGCGAAGGCCAGCCGGAAAACAGCATTAGCCTCATGTCATATAACCGTAATCAAGTAGCCGGTATTGCACATGGAATATGCACACTCGTTGGCAAGAAACAAACGGCACAATATAAATATGATTTTGTGAGTGAGCAACAGTTTTTCCATTGTTTCTTTAGTGAGAGATAAACCTTTACGACATAAAAATAGTAACAAATACATCCACTACACATCCGTTTAATCCACAAATGCTTGCTCTTTAGCAGCACAACATATGAAAACTACCTCGAAAGTATCGTGCTCAGCCAAGACGCAGAGCATTTACATTATTCTGTAAAATACTGCGAATAAGTGCATTGCACTAGCGCTCTGGCTCCTTGCTTTTACCAAGCCTGCACCATTTGGAAGGCAAATTATCCCGCAAGTATCTTAATGGCAGTGGGTGCTTATCCTCGCTATCAGATCCAGAGCGCATAGCCTGCAGATTTCTTGGGCTGGCAATTGTAGATGTAGATGCAGAACTTGGACTGGCAGTCGCTGGAAATGAGCAAGTAGCCCTTCCAGGAAGACGAGGTCGTGATGCTGTAAGAGCATTCTTATTTCTGCATTGAAATGCTGCAGAAATCTTGTTAATATTCTTATAGAAAACATATAGAGACAATTACACCTATCTACCTTTACTTAGAGAGGGTCATATTGTGAGTATGCTTACTATGTGATATTCAGTTTGTGTTTGCCTTAATCTGTGGATAGATAGGCCATCTTTTACTGGCTGTGTCTTGAGAGGAGAGGGGCATATGGTCTCATTAAGGAGTATCGACTGCCATGTAAAGCAAATACAAGCCAACCCCGCAGATGTCGATGTTCCCTGGCTTTCACTGCAGTTGCTGTTGACTATGACTGCTTATCATGTCACAGGGCAGGGATAATTGCTATTGGCTGTTTCCTAATATACTGCTAACACTAACACAAACCACACCACCAATGAACCCTCCGCCTATACTCAAACAACGCTCTCGCTTACAATACAAGCGTACTGCCCGAATGGCGCTAATCCGCAGAACCCAATCTTTCCAAAATAATATCTTCTAAACGCTAACACTTCTGCAAATTATCGTAGTCGGACACTGCAGTTTCAAAGCAACTAGAATAGCATACTTGCTTACGCAAAATCCACAAAAACATAAGCACAGGATAGAAGCACAAAGACGAGCTAGCGCCATCAAACCAGTAAAGAAAAATTAAAAGCCTGGAAGAGATGGTAGAAAAAGCGCTAGAGGAAAAAAAAGGGGGAGGGAGTGGAGAAGTTTATATCATTTGGAGTTGGTAAATTGAGTACCGAAAACATTGTCCCAGAAGTCACTGGTAATGCCGAATCCAGCCTTAAAGTCCTTGTAGTGATGACGAAGGTGATAAGTCTTGAGCTGACACAAGTGCTTGTTGGATGATGTGCCGTGATGCAGCCAATAGTGGCATTCATCGTAAAGAACGTAACCAGAAGCAAGCCCTG
The DNA here is from genome assembly GCA_027577275.1 of Coemansia sp. RSA 988. Taxonomy (NCBI): domain Eukaryota; kingdom Fungi; phylum Kickxellomycota; class Kickxellomycetes; order Kickxellales; family Kickxellaceae; genus Coemansia; species Coemansia sp. RSA 988. The sequence continues at coordinate 12,209 of JANBQQ010000081.1, read as the reverse complement.
CAGAAACAGCATGAACCATGCCAGGTGTGAAAACGCAGCACATGATACCAAGAAGAATTAAACCCAGGAAGGTTGACAGTAGTGGCGGCATCACCAGTCGCAGAGGATCCATCGGCAAGTAGTGGTGGACACCATGTAGCAGGAAGTGTGCGCATTGTGCCAGCGTGCCTTCGGGAAGATTCTCATCATAATGGAAGATAAACCTATGGATACTGTACTCTGCTAGCGTCCAGGACACCAAGCCAAATATAAATCCGACCATCATCACATTGGGAGGTTCGTATTTTGCGCCTAGTACTAGAATCGTAGTGATAATTGGCAGCCAGTAAATCGGGATCACATACCACGGCGTACGTGTAAACGTCTCTAGAAATGGATTTGCGAAAAACACAGCAGGTTGTGGAAGATGGTGTGCACGATGTACCTCTTGTAAATAGAATTCTTTTGTAAACTGCGACCTCCACATTTGCATAAAGAGCGGCTTTCTAAGGTCTAAAAATTTATCTTTTGGCACGCAGTCCATCTCATCAATACCACCTGGTGCTGTTGGATATGTTTGACAATCTTCTGCCATTACATTGCCTATGTAAAAGTCCTTCAGTACACGGTACGCGTGTATCTCGTGTGTATGGATGTTGATATCGCGCATAGCCTCTGTAATATCCTGTCCTGCAAACTGCAAGAGCATATCGGACCCGCCTGGGTGATCTGTGTGAAAATGTGTCAAGTCGAACACTTGATTACCGCGGATAACCCATAGAGACTCTAGGTTATCATGCTTAGCAACCTCGGCCCTCGAGTATTCCTGCTGCTTGTCTCCTGTGTGCATCATGTCCTTTTTCCGCCGGTTGGACTTTGTTTGTATGGCCAGATCCTGGGTAACGCACAGTCAGTGTTCATACACAGGCTCCTTTATCAGGAAGATATGTTCGGTAAAAAATAGGCAGAATGTAAGGGAAAATTCACAACCTTCAAGTAGTTTCGAAGAAAATAACTAAAAGCCTGAAAGAGTAAGAAAAATGTTCCCAAAAAGGGGGCAGAAAAAGTGGAAGGGGCCAGAAGCATGAAAAAAAGTAACAGAGGGCCGAGAACTGTCTCTGTGAGGAAAGAAATCAGTTAAAAAATCTGCAGTTGGGCTGGGCCTGTGATATTTCCTCGGGCCGCTCAACTTTGTTTTTGGAGTTTTTGTTGGAACTGGAGAGGCACCACTGACAGTTTACTCAACAAAACAGCTCATTGGCTATAGATGTAGGTGTTGTAATGATTTGCGGATTTACGGTGCGTGTTTTGTAAAAACTCCGGTGGCCCTTTCAGCATTTATCAGGGATGAACTGAGTGCGGACCAAGACGACCCGATTGAGCACCCCTTTGTTCAATCGGAAGACAGCCGCTTTGACTGTGGCGTTGAAGTTACACTATATTTTTTAAACTTTAGCAATCAGAAAAAAATAATATTTCCACGACATTTAGTATAACGACTTTGGAACAGGATAGCAGCGTGTTTGCATCGCTAGTAAGGCATTGTTGGCAGATGAACAAAAGAAGGCGCTATTGGGTAGGAAAACCAGATGGTCATTTGTGGAATTCTGCGATTTTAGATCAGACTATATCCCTCTTCCAGAAATACAACCGACGCCCTGCCAAACTATATTTGTTTTATATTAATATAAGCCAATACAGTGACCAGCCAACTACTCTACGAATCGGCTGGCAGTGTATCTGTCCCAAAACTATTAACATCATGTTGTCATGTTTCTTGGTCTTTTCTTCCCTCTAGCCAATGTAAGCTGTTTCTTGCGCAATCTCCAAAACATGACCACTCGCTGCCAAAACTTACCTCAATTGATGCTAATACCATCTCCTTGGTACCCTAATGGTTATTCTAAAAATAATGCGCTTTAGGACCATACAAACACATTCGGTGAGGCGCAGCGTAGTTTTGTTATAGCCCCAGAGCAGTAATCAAGGGATTAAACAATCAGTACGCGCGAGAAAAGTTGCGCAGCAAGGCACGCGTGGCACCTGTGTGCGCGGTTTGCAAGTTTGACATGTAGCTCCTGTCCCTTGCTTAGTCCATTATTTTTTTGTTGTCAGCTAACTTACGAGCGCAACTATTTTGAATTTTTTTTATACATATCTTTAAAGTAATTGAGAATATTTATCACTAGCGATGACCCAGGCGATACGACGTACAGATAGCACTGGTGCCCCGCAGAAGCGGCAACGAGACGCGAGTAAAGAGACCACACAGCGCCACCACAGTGCCGACTCGCCAATAGCCAAGCGCTCAACAATAAAGACCAAGGTGACAGCAGACGGTAGCAGTAATAGTGACAGTGATGATATCTTCTGGATGGCAACGTCTCCGCGTGGGACATTGAAAAGTGCGCTCCGACAGCGCACACCTGCTTCTACACGCATGCCCCAAGAGGAGCCCTCGGGGATAGTGCAGAGGATGTTGGACAGTCGCAACTCCAATCAATCTCCAGTCAGAAACCGAAAGAGACCGGTTCTAAAGATAGGCTCGAGCGATTTGAGTAGCGAGCTAGATATAGATACTGCAGTGGACCCTTCAGAAACCACACCAATAGCCCAGCGAAAAGCAGTTGCCAGGCCATTGACAATGTCAAAGAGTGAGAAAACTATAGACAGGCGTCTATTGCTATCGAGCCTTCTTCCACAAAAACAAGATTCAGAGAAGCCGGCTGGGGCAGCGGAAGGAATTGGCGAGTACCTCACCTCTTCGCCGTCGCTGAGGCTGGGGAATAATGAAGGAAGACCATTACCACCAGTACTAGAGTTTACACACCAGCAGCAGAGCTCGCAGGAGGAACAGCAGATCCTGGATGCAGATAGCGAAAGACTATCGCCCACTCTTGATCACGATAGCGCAACAAGGGCAGATACGCTTACGGGGGCAACTGCTACAGGCAATGACGACACAGAGAGCGATACCGACTTGTTGTGTCTGGACCACATTGACATGGATAGCCTGCTAGCAGGTCTAGATCCGACAGACGACCTTGGCGATCTGATGGATGGGCTTGAGGAGGAAGTCGAGGAAGTGACTCCTAGCCAGCGATACAAGGACTGCGAGAGGTGTCTGACATTGCTGGTCACGGATGGCTGCTATAATGACACTCAGCAGCAGATCCCACTAGGAACTCCGGGCGCACGGACTCAGAAGATAGTGCGGGTATATTCGCAAACGGCAGTGCGGGAGCGCATAGTGCTGCTGCGGGACGAATGGGAGGCTACGCCTATACGCATTGGCGACTATTTGAACCTCGTTGGCGAGATTGGAAAAGAAGATGTGGTGGTCGTGGACTCGCGGGGCGCGAACGTATTGCCGATTCTGAATCCAGACACATTGGTATCATGTACTCACCTTTCTGACTCGTTTACATGTCTTCGAAGAGCGGTACTCAAGGACCGGATAAGCGAAATAACGGACGGTAAGCCGCCTTCAACAGTGATGTTGATTGGCGTGATGCTACACGATCTCTTTCAAAGCTGCGCTTTAAAGAACAAATGGGACGATGCGACGATGGGTAAGACGATATATGAACTGATCGAGAGTAACGTGGAGCGGCTGTGGGAGTGCCAGCTGGACGAGGCGTCTGTTTATGAACAGGTATCAGAAGTGGTGCCAGAATACCAGGCATGGGCGCAAAAGTACATGCATGGATCGGCGCAGGCGGATGCGCAGTACAGGACACATCGGGGCGGGGCACAAGCAAGCGGATCTGTAGCAGTGTCTGGTATACTGAACATGGAAGAAAACGTCTGGTCGGAAAAGTTTGGGCTTAAGGGCAAAATCGACTTGACAGTATTGGCGCACTATGTCGACGGACGCATGTTGGTGACGCCACTTGAGCTGAAGACAGGACGCAATACCGAGAATACATCCCACCGGGCGCAGCTAGTCATGTACACGCTGTTGCTGGCAGAGAGATACGGAGTGGAAGTGAGCGAGGGTTTGCTGTACTATCCGCGTTCGGGCGAGGTAGTACAGGTTCCGCGGATCGACGACGAGCTGCGAGGACTGGTGGCAATGCGCAACCAAATGATAGAGTACTTGTGCTATGCAAGCGAAACGACAGAACGCAGCCTGCCTCCAATGCTACGGCGCGAGTTTATATGTGCCCGCTGCCCGCATCAGGCGCCGTGCTTTATTGCGCATGCCAGCTGCGAGGATGGCAGTGCAGCGACAGCAGGCGTTGGCGATGATACGTGGCAGGCGCTAGTTGGGCGACTAAGCCCGTCACACATGGCGTTCGTGCGCAAATGGTTGCAGCTGATTGATCGCGAGGATGCAGACATGCAGCGGTTCAGAGCAGAGCTGTGGACGATGGGTGCGACGTACCGCGAACAGCAGACAGGACGGTGCATTCCTGGACTACGTCTGCAGGTGGGGAGCTTCGAAGATACTGGCGAGCTCAAGGCGTATAGCCGCTATCGCATGTCCTTTGAGGCAGCAGCAGGTGCAGCGGTGCAGCGGTCGTTTCTTGATAGCCAGATTGGAGTTGGAGATCCAATTGTTGTGTCTGTAGAAGGGGGGCAGTACGCGCTTGCAATTGGGTACGTGCAGCAGCTAGAATATGGTCGTATCACTGTCGCACTGGATCGGCCAGTACGCGGAGTACCGCGGCGACGCGCAGGATTTGATTGCACTAGAAACCAGGACTTTGAAGCGATCATGGACATTCGTATGCGCGGATCGTCCGATGAGACTGTTCTGGGAGCTGAGGTGCCTGCAGCGGCTGGGGACGATGTGTTCCGCATTGACAAGGATGAGATGAAGTCGACAATGGGGAGAGTGCGTGCGCATTTGATGCGGCTGTTTATGGCAGGCGATGGCGAGCGATGGCGCCGCTTACTAGTTGATTTGGCAGCGCCAACCTTTGCACCACTCCATGCAAACGTCGAGGCCCGTGTAGCAGACGCTGCACTCAGCTCGCAGCTGAATGAAGGGCAGGCACTTGTGCTCCGGCGTGTATTGGCAGCGAATGACTACGCACTAGTGCTCGGAATGCCAGGTACGGGCAAAACGACGACGATAGCAGCGCTGGTGCGCGTGCTGACAGCACTAGGTAAGAGCGTACTTTTAGCGTCGTACACGCACGCGGCTGTGGACAACATTTTGCTAAAGCTGCTGGACGATGACATCGCGATGGTGCGCCTGGGAAGCTCCACGCGTGTGCATCCGCGGGTTGCGGCACAGCTGCTCCCGCCAGCAGGGTTGCGGACTGTGCGCCAGCTGGACGCACACTTCCGTGGTGCAAAGGTAGTAGCAACTACGTGTCTGGGCGTGACGCATCCAGTCTTTTCGATGCGCAAGTTTGACTATTGCATCATCGATGAGGCGTCGCAGATCACGCTGCCGATCTGCCTTGGGCCGCTGCTGGAGGCGACACGTGTGGTGCTAGTGGGCGACCATCACCAGCTTCCGCCGCTGGTACGCAATGCTGGTGCGCGCGATGGCGGTCTTGGTACATCGCTGTTCCGCCGTCTATGCGAGGCCCATCCACATGCTGTTGTGCGCCTCGAGCTGCAGTACCGCATGGCGGAAGGCATCCAATGCCTGGCGAACAACCTGATCTACGATGGCCATCTGCGCTGCGGCTCTTCAGAGGTTGCAAGTCGTCGCATCTCATACACTAAATCACCCGCCGATGCAATCCGTAGCTGGCCCTTTGCAGCCCCTCATCCATCTCACGACGCGTCTTGGGATATGGACTGGGTAGTTACAGCCCTGGACCCTGCACACGCCGCCGTATTTATTGATACCGACCGCACATCAGCTTGCGAGTGTCGCGCCGACGGCTCAGACTCTGCGCAGAATGATGCTGAGGTTTCTATTGTGCGTACTCTGACGGCGATATTACAGGAATGCGGTATTGAGGGTCGCCGTGTCGCTGTCTTGTCACCATTCCGCGCCCAACTCCGCCGACTAGAGATTGAACACGGCATCCGCCAGGAGCACTCTGATGCTACATCTACGGCTCAGGCAAGCACAGATCTGTCATCTGCTGCTTCGTCTTCTACTGATACGGTACCGAATATTTACTGTGGTATAGAGATGCATACTGTCGATCGGTACCAGGGCCGGGATGCCGATATTATAATTATATCGTGGGTCCGCAGCAACTCTGCAAAAGCTATTGGCGAGCTGTTACGCGACTGGCACCGCATCAATGTAGCCATTACCAGAGCGCGTCTAAAATTGATCATGGTGGGCTCTCGAACAACGCTAGCACGCTCGCCCTTGCTGGCTGCCATGCTGCGCATTCTACATGGCGCTGGAGGCATTGTTACTATGCCTTCCAACTCACTAATTCCTGCTGCCTTCTCTAATTGTACTGGTGGCCAGCGTCGAAAGTCTAAACAATCTGAGCCGATGCCTACTAGGGCATCACCGGAGGTGTTGCTGAGAGGGCATCCAGTTATCAACAACATTATTGCAGAGAATAGTTAATTTTTGTGGGGGGGGGGGGAGATCGAATGCATATAATATTCTGCCACTATTTACAAGCTATTGTAATATTGTTTAGATTTAGTCAGATAAGCCCTAAAAACTTTTATATTTCGGTATTAAACAACGAATTAAAACTACAATTAACAGTCGACCATGTCCTACAGGGATTCTTTTTACAGAGAACTAGGCTTCAAGCCCCCCTATAATTTATATTTAACGTAGAAGAATTAGACGTATTTTAAGGTCATTTTGGCTAGCTATAATCTTGATGCTAGCAAAACAGCATAAAGCCAACACAAAATGGTTAAACTTTTGCCACCTGAACAACTTAATGAACATCACAATTTAGCAGTACTTTGCAGAATAGCAAGTTTAGTTTTTTTGCATTTTTGTCCAGACACCACCGGCCGTTGACTTAGCCTACTATCAGCCTAGGCATAAGTTTTTTTTTTTTTTTTTTTTGGAAACCTAATAAATTTTGCAGCTATATTAACAATCATTAATGGATTAGGGCCAGCTCCATCTATCGACCCTAGTGATTCTTGCTAGGCTTCTATCACTTGCCTTTGGAAAAAGTTATTCAAGCAGACATTCTTCATTCTCCATTAAACATTTTTGGAATTTTGATAATGGCCACTACCCCTCATTATTCAAGGCTTCAAAAAAGAGCTATGATTTTAACTTACTACAGAGATGGCGAGAAACCCAAGGATATAAAACAACACCTAGACCATACATTGGGCAATGATACTGTTTCACTTTCGACAGTTTATAGCTGGATTACAAAGTTCAAGACTGGGCATCTTTCTCTTGAAGATGAACCCAGATCAGGCCGACCATCACTGGAGATTGCTGAACTTTACCATCTGGACATCAGAAGGAAAGTACAAGAATGCCCAACCATTACTGTACATAAGCTAGCTGCTACATATGGCTGCTCAGTAAGAACAATGCGCAGAGTCATGGAACATGATCTAGGCTATAAAATGGTTATGCACAAATGGGTCCCTCATTAGCTATCTGATGATCAATAAGAGTGGATTAATTTTTGCAATAACTTTCTCCACATATATGGTACGGCAAACAAGGCAACTATGTATAATGTTGTAACATGTGACGGGGCTTATGTACACATTCACTCGAACAGCAAGGGACCAGCAGCAAAGCAATAGATGCTCAAAGGCCAACTACCTGGTTATCAGATTAAATCTTCCAGTAGCAGCAAAAAGTTACTTGCTTTAATACTATTTTCATGAATGGAAATGATTTATGCTAATTTAAACATTGAAAAGCACACTGCCGACAGCAAGTATTACATTGAACATGGGTTGAGACTAATGATTGAGGCGTGGAAAAGAAGCGCATCCAAAATCTGACACAAGACACATGCTTCGCCGGAATATTGCAACACCGCACACTTCCAAGCTCACCAGAAAATTACTTGACTCCAATAAAATAAAAATTATTGAGGCACCTTCCTACTAACCGGATCTTGCTCCATGCAACCTTTGATTGTTTCCACGAATCAAAAACAAGCTACTTGAAGTTTGCTGATCTGGAGGAAGTAAAATAAGCTTGGTAAAATGAGCTTGATTACTTAACAAATGTCGACTTTAAGAGATGCTTTGAAGAATAAATTAAGAGATGTAGAGAAATCCTTTTCAAAGGTGGTGGTTATTACTAGTTTTAGTTTAATATGTATCTGTTCCAAAGAACTTATGCCATAGGTGGTACATTACTGCTCTCGGCAATGCAAAGTGTTTCAAAATTTTACAGCATATCCCTTTTTGCATTGAAATGTTTCGTCCATTGCTGACCAACCACAGCAATCTGCAAACTATTGCAAAAAATAGTGTCAAGCAACCTAGGACGCGAACATTGAAGCAGCAGCTATTGTGGACAGACACCACTACCCTAAATCAGACACAGCGTCGCTTAACCTTTAACTTTACTCTATTGAGAGCTTGTAGCACAAAAAAAACATAAAAGGAAGCAATCCAAACATGTAAAAGGGAGGCCTCTTCTAGAAGGCAACAATGCAAGCCTTCTACCTTACTTGATCATGCGGTCAGGAGCCGTGATATGGCCTTTGAAGCAAAAAAGTATGCAACAACCACAAACAGAATAAGCCATTTTCGTGGCAGTGTCGTAAGCCACATTCCTGTAGCCTGGTGGTGATGGTTATTCGCTGCGTCAGCAACAGATGCACCCGAGGGTACAGCATTTCTCCCAGTTCCTCGGTTGTGGAGAGTAGCTCTGCCGACATCTTTTCCGTCTGTCTTTGGTGCAGCTGCTGTTGTTGCTGAGGTAATTGGTGCCGGAACTGGAGTACATAATTCAGGGAAGAGCTCGCGGAACATCTTGTTGGCCAGGTTAATCTTATGCGACTTTCGCGCTAGCGCTCGGCGGTCCGAAGTCGATGCGCGAATGCTCCCCGTTGTCGCCTCCTCCTCGACCATAAACGAGAGCATTCCGTTGAGTATTGTTGACACCGACCATGCTGGATTCCACGTATCTGGGTGAAAGTTGCTCATGCTCATACATATGTTGGTGTTTGTCTGAAACCTCCCACTTGGCGTAATCATCTGAAGCGAAGGCGGTTTGTACGGATAGTCGCTCGGAAATCTTATGCGTCCTATGGCGTTTCCAAGAAATGGTCACTTTTAATAGAGTATGCCAAATTAGCTTTTGTTGCAAAACAGTAACTATGTTGGACCCCCTGTCTTTCTTTAAGGCCCTCCTCTTCAAAAGAAGCCAACTTTACCATGGTATTCGCCGCCCTCATATGGCGTTTCTGGTGGCCCACGAAGAACGTAATGCCATTCCAGTATATTTGCATCCAAAGGCTTCGCTGTAATAAAAGGCGTAGGATTGTTTTGCATTGCAAGGTATTCCTTGTTCAACCGCTTAAGCGCTGCCTTAGACGCCATCGCCAATACAAAAGTAGGTTATATAAAATAGAAAAACAAAAGAGATTGCTAAAAAAAATATTGAAAGAAAGCCAAGAAGTGAGCAAAAGTGTTTAAGGCTTGGAAAGGTAGTGTGAGTCTGGGCTGCTTGCATGCTTCCGCCACCAGTAGTTTGATTATTAGACTATGGGGCTATCACATGCTTTGTGTCTTGTGGCGCAATCTCCTGATTCAGAAACATTCAACATCTTAAACGATGCATTCCGTGTCTACATACACAGTCGGTCGCCCATGGGTTCGGTACCTGCTGTATGGCGAAAAGGGGTTTAAAATTCTATATGGTTTTGGTAACTCCTCTTCTAGCACGTGTATCTGCAAAGTGTTTTTTTTTTTGGAAGTGGCCTTCCTTTCATCTGAATATACGCCTTCTTCAGTATTGGTCGCCACTCTTCGACAAAGCCTACATTTATAATGGCACAAAAGCCAGCCAGAATATGACAAGATTTCTATGAAATGCTTATGATTTGTTTAAATATGTTTAACAGACAACAAGATACATACATGAAATTTAACCCGTAGTTACTGCCACTTAAATTTGTCAAAGTCGCCATTTACGCCAGTCGATGCACATATCAACACAGACAAGAAAACTGGCAGGGTCTATATTAAATTTGTTATAGCTTTCAAAGCAAGGGGGGGGGGGCAATAGTGTGAGCTCTGCAAAAGACCTTCTACAGACACATCCATATAATTGGCCATAATCTTCTAGTAACGGCAAGAAAAGAAAGATATATATACATATTTGGTATTTGCTTTTCCCAGAGTTTAAGCGAGACAAAAAAATAACGTCAATATTCAAGAAAGGTTTACTACAATCAAAATTTGCAACGATAGTTAAAAAAAGCAATCAAAAATTAGCGGCAAAATTCTCCGCTGCTGGAAAACGAGAAAGTATGTGAATGGTGGTAGAGACCTTCAACGGAAGATACGCTTGAATACACCCATGATTGTGTGCCGACGATGGTGATCTTTGGTAGCTTCATTGTCCGATGATCCGGCACTGTTGTCATAAGCGGGCTGCTTCTGTTCGGCAGCAACATCGCCATCTCCGCCGCCTTCCTTCTGCTGCGCAGCAGACGGATAGGATCCAGGAATCATAGCATGATACTTAGAATCCTCATCTTCTTCTTCATCAGCGCCGATAGTTGTTGCGGATGGCGCCCCGCTACCGCGTTTGTACTCTTGCGAATTGCGAGTTGAGCGGTACTGCGACACAAGCTTCTCGCGCGCATCGGTAAATAGACGCGTAGGGCTCTTTGCCCGCCCCTCGCGTGCCTCCAATCCAGTTGCTGCCCTACCTCCTGTGTCTGCACGACGTCCAGACATCAGTCGCCGCATGCGCTGGCCAACAGACGCATCTCCATCGGTTGACTGATAGAAACCCGAGTCTCTTGACTTGCGGCCTGACGACGTGGCATTAACAGTCGACACACCCACTACCGGCGACGCCTTTTGTGCCGCGTGCAAGTCCTCAATCGTGATTAAGCCAGGAGTGATCGAGGCTGAATCTCCGAACAGAGATTCCGGATAGTGCATGACATACGATGGAGTTGCTGGATTCGGATCAATGGCCGAAAGAGTATCGCTGCTCATCGCGTGGGTAGCTGTTATATCGCGCTCAGACTGAACCGGTTGTAATTCCGAGTCGCTTTTCTCATGCATCGCAATATTTAGCCCATCCTTCTGGAGGGCCAATGGCTGTGGCTTCCTCTTCTGGCTCTCAGAAGGGTCATTCGGTGCCAAATGGCCCTGATTTGCGTCGGGCACAGCAGTCGTTGGTGTTTCAGGAATGCTGCGCGGAGCTGGAGCTGTCTTATCATCTGCATCTGCAGAGGTTTTGGCGTCCGTGGCACCTGAATGCAATGTGAAACCAGCCGCTGCGCCGCCAACGGCAGTCAGCGTGGCCCCAGTAGCTAACGCTTCTACATTTAGAGCACTTGAACCGGTGGTATCAACAGCGCGAGATACTTCTGCCACAGGCGAAAGCGAGCTTGGAGGAGCGATAACCTCCGCAACAGCATCCAGCGTGGAGTCTGGCCCTGCTGCAGACATTGGTACAGGCGCAGATGTGACTTTTACGTCATCCTCTGCAATAACAGCAGCGAAAGAGGCGTCTTCTAGAGAGGTCGTTCCCAGCTTAGCAAGCTCTGCAGCAGTCTCGGCGACAAACTCCCCAGCAACATCGGATTTGCAATCCTCGGAGCCAGGCGGCACATCAACTGAACTGACAGCGTGTGTGGCTTCAATCTCAGCATTGGCAACGGTGCTGGGCTCTGTGTGGCTGTGGTCTAAAACATCAAGTGCAGCCTGAACGGCGGGTTCTTCTGCGAGCTGCAAAGTCGTCTCGGTATCAGCGACATTGGTCCCCGGTGCCGTCACATTAATCACCTCCGGCCCCTCTACAACAGACACAGCGTTGTGGTTGTCAGCGGTCTCCGTGTCAGATTCCGTGGAAGAAGCTGGTGCTATCTCTGTTGTTAGCTTAGGCATTGATTCTTTAGCTGGCGTTTCAGCGGGTTTGACAGAGTCCACGATTGGTGTTGATGATGATTCAGTGGTGCTAGCTTCAACGGTAGTTGCTACGTGTTCAAGCTGCGTGTCGGGTGAATGTGCGTCTGCTGTTTTAAGCGAGATTGGCTCTTGCGACGAATGTTCAGACGCGTTTGCCAATGCGGCCAAAGCTGCGCCAGTGGCAGCAAGTCCCAGTGAAATCCCTGCGGCCAGCTCCGCCATGTCTGTGCTCGGCACTGGATGCGGCTTGA
>JANBQQ010000080.1:43221-54440 GCA_027577275.1 Coemansia sp. RSA 988 | reverse complement strand
GAGTAGGAGAGAGTGTGTGTTTGTGGGGGTTAAGGAGATGCTTAGGGATTGAGATATAAAACTAGTATTCACATACATACAAAAGTTAATAATAGTAAATATAAAGTTGAAGTAACACGTTTAACAAGCATAGACTTAAAATAAAGGTAGGTAGTGTCTGGCACAGCAGGGAGGACTTCTATTTCGAGTATCCTATTACTGTATATAATGTTATGGGCAGGCTGAACTTCATATGTTATATATGTTATTTAATGTATTTGCAAAAGAATAAACCAAAACGAACCAAAGAGACGAAAAAGAGAATAATGCATTTCAGGCATTGTTTATAAGTCCGTTAATCATGATAGCTTGATTCCTGTCGATCGTGGGCTTGCTTTTGACAGTCATCACACATACAACAGGGAAGATCAACGTTATTCAGATTTGCATCACATGTATAGCTGATTTGGACTAATTTATTAAAATCCCTATCAAAGGTATGTAAAAAGGTATGTGAAAAAAACGGACTCTTTTTTGGGGGTTGGGTATTTATTCAAATCTGCAATTAGCTTGCAAATTGCCCCCATTTCAATAGCAAAAAAAAAAAGTTTGCACAAAGCAATTAGAAAGGCCAAAGTATAAAGTCTCTTGTTTCTCAAAAAAAAAATCCTCTGACTGTACACTCCATGGAAAAGAAAGAAAAAAAAGCTGTAAATCAATAGAGTAAAAAAATGCCAGCCTCCACTTTCTTGTAACAAGTTGTAAAGCATATAAAAATGGCAACAGTTTCCTATTTCTGTGTTTTATTGGTTATTATTACAAATTCATTTTTTACAATAAATATGGAGGAATATTATTTTGCTCTTCTTTCAGACATTCAAAATGGGGTGAAGGACACAACTGCCATTAGTGCTGATGGCAGTTATACTGTAAGAGAGGTTTCAATTATGGCATATAAAAAACTAACAAGAGAAGATCCTGTACTGGAAGAAGATGGTTTAATACCATTGAGGTGGTTTAGAAATGCAAGCTATGAATCAGAAAATGCAGAGAATATTATGTGGCCTAATGATTCGCTTTATTTAGACCCCATAGAGATATTATCGAAATATCACTTAAACCCTAAAGAAGGTGTACTAGTTATTGATGATACAAATATAGAAACCAAAAATTCTGAGTCAGTTGAACCAATGAATAAGGATCCCGATGGTGACACAGAAATGACGTATTAGCTGTCAACAATAAAATTGTCAAATATAGCACTCACTGTACATCTAGACGTATAGTAAATCTGGCAAAGGATTTCTTCATCTAGGAAAAGTTTCTAACTATTTTTGAGCCGTTTTTGTTTACTTTTTAATCAGAAAACCTTAGAGTAGCTCTTTTGCAGTTATAGTGCCCAAATATTTGATTGTTACACTGGTCATCTTTTCATTATTTAATATTTAAAGCTGTTATTACTTGACAACAGATACAGTTGTGGCTATCCAATTACCGGGTAACTAATCAAGAGCTTGCTCTTGGCAGGGATAGTTATATGCAATCCTTCTATTTCACTTGTATGTGGTATTTTCTGCCTTTCTTTTTGTTTTATTCATTAAACTTTTGGAAAGTAACTTAGTGCCTTAGTGGCATTGCAAAAACTTACATATTTACCACAACAGCAATACTGAATAAGTCATAGGTTTTTATGGATTATAATATATAATTAAAGCCCTGGAAATAGAACTACAAAATAATTGTTTGGTGTTGAGGCTCCACTTGTGGATTAAAAACATTAAAAATTCTACGCCATTGAGGTCTGGTAGCGTTAGATATTTAGGGTAGTATAAAGACAGATTTGCAGTTATTTATAGGAAAAATGTTATATTGTGTTGTTACAACATATGTGAGCATATATAATTGGGTATTTGCCTTGGCTTCTGTTGTAATAAAAGCTATCACCTATCGAAAAACATCGTTGTATGATTACAGCATCTAGTTGCATACTTTACCATTTTTTAATGTGATAGTACAGCAATTCTACGCTATTACTGTGCAACAAATGTTATAAGCAGAAGCGTAGGCGCTGAAAAAAAAATTCAACCAGGCAGCATTTAAAGCTTACATATGTATGAGGTAAATGCACGTGTAGAACTGGGGAATTTAAAAACAGCTGACCAAGTAAAAAAGAGCAGAACTGGTATTTTCATAGTAAATCATACAAGCATGTGCTTACCATGGCAATAGCAGCTTTTTTTTTTCAAAATGCGTGCTTTTACATTGAAGTAGAATTTGTAAATCCGAGAATAACAGGAATTATTATAGATTGAAACCAAAATAATGGATAACATGATGTATAACGTGCTATAATGCTGAGCTCGGGCCGAGGGTAATGCCGGGTTCAGCAATATTTGGTCGCATGAGCAGACACTCGTGCGTATTTACTTGCACCTGCCAAACCGTCAATACATCAGATGACCACCCCTCCTTGTCATAAGCAGCAGTTTTTACATTGCTGCGCGTTTAGCGAATTTATTATAAAAAGAAGAAAGGATGCATTAACCTTTTGAAAAAAGCAGCAGCAGTACAATTAGTAATTTCATCACACAACATGTCTAATATCATCTGTATTAATTTTAATAAGACGATGAAAAAGCCAATGATTACGCAATAATAGACAAATAATATACAGAAGTAAAGAGAATGACGAGTAATAAAGCCGGACATAATATTAGAACAGATTTACAGGACAAAGAGCCAATAGTGATAGAAAACGCAGCGCAGATTCAAACACGACATATTTTCAATGGCATAGTAGTGGAGAAAGGAGAGGATGTCGAAGCACACATCCATGATTGCAACTGGAATCCATTTGACGAATTAGAGGAGGTGGGTATTTTCCACACGCGAATATCGGTGACGGAAAGGGCCTACACGATAGTGGTAGAGTTGCCAGAGTGCATGGTGCGGTATATTCAGGTACAGCGCGAGAGTAGAGAGCTCGCAGTGGTGGGTAAGGCCATGGCCAGACGACAGTGGACGGATGCAAAATCTGAGATAGATAATGTCCATGAGATGTGGCGCGTATACTGGAGACGGTTTAGCATTCCTCTGCAGTGTGACCCCCGCCTAATACACGCGTTGTATGGTCAGCACTCTGTGACCATTGTGGTGCCGCGTCGTATCATGTGGATTTATCGACTGGCCAATTGGATGGAGGTCAGACTCTGGCGTGCTGGCATCAGCTGTCGGATTCCAAAGACTCGTAAATCAACAGTACAAGTTTGGTGAATTTGTGAGCATGTCTGCCGCTGAGCGCGTCCTTTTTTTCAAGCGGCAAGTGGGAGAAAGACTCTCCCCTCCATGCCTCTTTTTAGACAAGCATTGCATACTGGAAACAAAATACTCGATTTTTAGTTGTTATTTTGAATCCTTTTCTTTGTCCCTCTTTTTTACTCTGCATAACCAGAGTGTCTTGTCCAAAGGAAAGGTAGAAAAAGAAAGAGTGGGTTGCTTTCTTTTTATTCTTTAACTTCTATTTTACCATTCAAAATTTACCTCTTCACATTTTCATACTCCAAGGATAAAAAAGCATAAGAGCCATAAGGAGAATGCGACACGGAGTGTCAAATTTCGATAGTGACATATTCCCAGACCACCCTTCTTTCCGCACAGTGCAAGCACACCAACTTAGAGGACGTACACGGGAAGAACATGAGTGGATGGGAATGACGTGGGGAGCTCGGTTCCACACAACCCACGAAGGAAGAGCACCTTTACTCCAAATGTCGCGAAATGACACACGCTATCAAGCAAATCGACCTACAATACTTGGTCAGATATTTGAACCCTTGGAGGAACATGACAAAATAAAACGATACAGAGACAGGTGGGAAATTCGTTTGACAAGTCCAGCGTTTATTGGTGCGACTGAAACTAAAGTACAGGTTAAGAGTGGGAAATTACTTGTGGCTGCTTATACACGGCGTGAGAGAAATGGTCGTGTTGGTTTTAATGGTTGGTCGGACAATTCTTTTGAATATCAGACTGTTCTGCCTCCTGGATTTAGAGCCAGAGAAATCGTTGCTAAGCGAGATGGCTCTACTATGCTCATTACTGTGCCTATCACTCCACCCCGTGGATAATCCATGTTGTCTCTTGCCATAACCTTTTTTCTTCTTCTTCTATCCTTAACTTTATTATTATTGCCTTGGTACCATCATTAACGCATTCCGCTGTTGTTTATTTTCTTAAAATACTTATAAAATTACTTGTAATAGCTTCGATTGTTTAGTGCTGTGATGTCATCCCATACAATTTTATAGTGTACTAAACAAACAAAGAGGCAATACTTCGTGCGCATAATCATAGTTCTGACATCATTTTACTCGCTTTCTACATGCACATATATCTTGTCAAAAAAAGCGTTGGCAATATCAGCAGAAGAGGAATGTCAATTATTTTCAGCAAATATGGCATCGCAGGTCGTTTAAGCAATATAACAACTAGGGCATTGCGGATGAGTACGCGTGGTATACAGACACAGTCAGCAATATATACGGAGACAGGGGATCCGCAAACGGTTATGAAAGTGATCAGACACAGCATACCAGATGAAATTGGACATAATCAAGTAGTGTTACGGATGCTTGCGGCGCCCATCAATCCTTCAGATTTGAATCAAATTGAGGGCACATATCCAGTCAAAGGTCGGTTTAGCGAAATAAACGTGGAAGGCTTGCAGACTCCTCTAAAAGCGGCTGTAGGTGGAAATGAGGGCGTGGCGGAAGTAATGTCAATGGGTCGTAATGTGAGCGGTTTGCAAACTGGAGATTGGGTAGTTCCGAATAAGGCAGGAGAGTATGGCACTTGGTCTACGCATGCGCTTGTAGAGGCGGACAATATTATTGCAATACCTAAAGAATGGCGTGAAGATGTTGATGCCATTGATGTGGCGTGTCTGAAAGTGAATCCGTGCACGGCATATCGACTACTGAAAGACTTTGTACAGCTTGCGCCTGGCGATTTCGTGATCCAGAACGGTGCCAATTCTGGAGTCGGTAGAGCAGTAATACAATTGGCCAGACACTGGGGCTTTCGTACTATCAATGTAGTACGGGACCGTCCCAATCTTTCGGAACTTTCGCATGAGCTGCAAGGGCTGGGTGCAGATATTGTAATCAGTGACCAACAACTTGCAAGTAGTGAGATCAAGGAGCGAATCAAATCACTCGGGACACCCATCCGACTTGGACTGAATTGTGTGGGTGGTCGGACAACTTTGCAAATGACAAAGCTCATTTCTCAGGGTGGTGTATTGGTCAGCTATGGTGGAATGTCTCGGCAACCAGTTACTATGCCTACGTCACTGCTACTATTCAAGGATCTCTGCGCGAAAGGCTTCTGGATGAATCGGTGGTACTCTGCGTGTCATGCGGATGCTGAGATGAAGGTTGAGAGAAACAGCATGTGGCGCACCATTCTCAAAATGACTGCGGAAGGGCATTTTGCTACTCAGCCTCTGTTGTGCAAGCAATGGCTACCGAATATGACTGCAGATCAGTCAAAATCATTGGTCAGTGATGCTGTGTCGTGGAACGCTGGTGCGAAACGTGCTTTTGTTTTCTACTAATTAAACAACTATAGGAACTCTATGAAGGATGCTTTTGGAGTATTGTATTTTGCAAAAGTATTAGTGTTTAGAGAATACTATTTTTTTTTGGCAGAATTTGGTATTGGGGGTTCGCACCATTGAAGGTAGTGCGTTGCGGGTGGTTGGACGGGTTGTTGGCATTGTGGATTGTGTTGGCGATGGAAAAGAGGGAAACGTCAGAAAGTAAACATTGCATATTAGTATCAATTGTACGTTAATAAATACACCATACATACATTTAATCCACAAGTTCTTGTGCTTCAGCAACACAGCATAGATAGACTTAACTTGGAAGCATCGTGTTCAGCCAAGACGTAGAATAGTTTCAACATTCCATAAAATACTGTGAATAATTACATTGCACTATAACTCTGGCTCTTTGCCTTTATCCTGTCTGCGCCATTTGGAAAATGGATTATCCTGTATGCATCCTAAGAGCAGTAGCCGCTAATCCTCAGTATCAGATACAGAGCGCTTGGCCTGGGAATTACTTGGGTCGGCAATCGCAGACACTGTCCGAACAGATTCTTTGCCGCGGTGCTGCAAGAGAAATTCTATTCCCGCGTTTGAATGCCCCAGAGGTCCTGTTAGTATCATATTATAGAAATCGCATAGAGACTAAACATCTATGTATTTTTTTTACATAAAGAGGAGCATGTGGTAGGTATGCTTATTACGTGATATTCAGCTTGTGTTTGTCTTGTCCTGTGCATAGTTAGGCTGCATTTTGTTGACCATGTCTTGAGACGAGAGAGGCGCATGTACTTGTTAAAGAGTATTGCCTGTCAAGTAGAACAAATTAAAGCCAGCTCTACAGATGTTGGTACTCCTTGGCTTTCCACTGCCAATGCTATCCATTTCACAATGCAGGGATTATTGCTATTAGCTGCTTCCTACTCCACAATCAACGCAAACCACACTGCCAACAACCTCTCCATATGTGCGCAAACAATACATTAACTACAACGCAAACACACTGCCTATTATAAAATAATATATTGGTTAAAAGTATAACTAAAGAAAACATCTCGCTCATGATGCAGCGAGGGAAAGCTAACTATATATAATAAATATAAGACATGCTAATTAAATCGGCGGTAATGTAATACTGCCCGAATGGCGCATATCCGCAATACCAAATACCGCTAGAATAACCAACCACCAATGCTAATAATTTTGAAAGAATAAAAATGCGCGTGTGCAACAGCCACACTTCTTTTTCTGACCTGTGGCTGCGTTTTTCTTTTCAAAAAAGGGTTAGCATACAACGTTGAAATAAAACTACAAAATCCCTCTTTATTTGTTCACCGTCCCTTCGCTTGTGTTTTCTTGTTCCCTCCATTTCTTTTTACTTCTTTTGTTTTCCTAATGTGTATCTTTCGTTAACATTAAATGAAAAGGTATTCCAAACTCTTCTATCCTCCCCATTTTTCATTACTCTTGTCCTATTTTTTACTAGCATCCTCTTTGCGACTTCTTATTTTTCAAGGATTCGAAGAATAATAACTTTGCATCTTTTTATATTGCGTATACTTTTATTCAGCTTTTTTATATTATATCCGATTGACAAGTAATCGAAAACTTGTTTATACCTGTTTGTTGGTTTAAAATAAGGAAGCCCAGGCTTATTTTATTCTTTTGCTTGCATGGTGGAACTTTCTGTGGAGATTGAGCAAGGCAGCACACAATGCTTGACTTACAAGCACAGAGAGTCACGACTACAGGGCAGGATGGTAGTAAAGGCAGCAGATAAACTTAAGCTGAGGCAGTTGAGTATACGACTTATCAGCACAGAACTAGTTGACTTTCACTCAGCCAGTAGCAGCAAAACAACAACACGTAGCAACAACAATGGCGGGAGCAGCGGGCTCCACTCGTATTTGCAGAAGAGCTCGCGAGCAATAGGAACATGGGTTATATTAGAGCGTAAGCCTTCGGCATCTCATGTGCTACTGGCTGGAGAACATCATTATTCGTTTGAGATTCCTCTGCCAAAGGGTCTGGATGGTTCGATAGCGTCTAAAACATACACACTACACTACGAGTTGGAGGGAAGGCTGGAGCACTCGTTTAAACTCAAGCCCAACACTATCTGTCTGCAGCCAATTGAGCTTGTACAAGTGCCTATGGCTCTGAATCTCCATGCTGATGATAGGATCTCGCTGTCGGTTGTGCCGCGGTTGCATAGTGGAGGACGAGAGGCGGCGTTGATGGCTGAGGATATTCCGATCGGAAAGGCTGTGTGTGTGGTACCCGATGCTGTGGACCAGAAAGAGAGCTTTGTGTTGCACCACCTGTGGGATGGCGTTCTGAGCTTCCGTCTGCGTCTGCCCTACGGACGCGTGCTGCCTGCGGACGCAAATCCTGTGCTGGACATCGAGGCTGTGCCCATTGCTCGTCACCACCGTTTCATTAGAGCTAATATTATCCTCGAGGAGATCTCTATTATTGCGCGTCCGCAGCATGCTGGCTCTGCACGGGCGCGCAGCAAAACGCAATTGGTCACAGACGCTGAAGGCGCCGGCAGCAGTAGCAACGTTACTTTGCAGTTGCCGCACCAGGAGCCGACAGCTGGGCGCCGGGCTTCGATTAGCGCATCGCAGCTGTCGAGCTCCAGTGAAGACAGTCTGGCAGCAAACCCTTCACACAATGCCTGGGCGTATGCTCAGGAGTGCTCGGCGGAGTACCGCAACGCTATAACACGAGTGCGCGAGATGGGACGAGTTTCAGTCGCATGGACACCGTCGCAGTACGCCTCGTTGGCTGCATACCACGGCATTCTGGCTGCAAAGCCTAACTTGCGCATTCCACCAGCTGCTGAAGATGCCGCGCATCCAGACCTCCGCAACTCGCACATCCAAGTACATCACCAGCTTGTCTACCAACTTGAATACCAGGTGCTGTCGCCTGAAATGATCAGTGCTGTACCGCAGAAGGAGCCGCGTATTCGCGCCGCCGCACATATACTTGGAAGTCTAGGACGCGCGAACATTGTAAGGCGAGAGGAGCTTCATAATGGCAGTTATCTTTCAGCGCCTGCAGGACAGACCCACCTGGTGCGGGGAACTTTACCGGTGGCGCTGGTGCCGGCAAAGATTGCCAATCTGTGGGCTATCCGTGGTCTGGAGAATGATCCAATCGAAGTGCCCTCCCCTGTCGTTGCTGTTATTCGTAGCCATGAGAACGAGTCGATTGATTACTCTGATGATACCGCGTTGCGGAGTGCTGCTACTCGACCTGGGGCCTCTTCTTCGAGTCACACTGCTGACGCACGCGGATTTGGTGAAGAAATCGTAGAGCCAGCCAGTCCTGTGCTGGAGGCCGGGCGCACCCAGAGCACTGCTGGTACCAGTCGCAGCAGCTCACCGACTCCACAGGGGCCAGCTATCCAATATCCCCAACCCACTACATATCGCGAGTCAGACATGGATGGCACAGACCATGGAGAGCCACACGCTGTAGAAGACTCAGTGGAACATGTCAGCGTAATGCCAACACCGGCGCCAACACAACCACCGCAGTCCTCAGGAACGAGCAGCACCAACGCGGCCTTTGATCCGCTAATCTTTCAGCAGCAAATTGAGCAGTTTCAGGCTCAGCAGCGCCAACAACAGCAGCAGTTCTTTCGCCAATTAGCCGAGCAATATGCCTTGCTTGTGGCGGGAGGCCATGCGCTGCCCACATCGCCACTGCCGCAGGAGCTTGAAGAGCACCTACCTGCCATGTTACTCTCCTCCAATCAGATGACTGCGCAGTCATCTACTAGTGCTCCAGGGAGCCTGCATCCGACTTTGTCCGGCAGAAGCAGCAGCAACACGTCAGTTCACTCTGTCCATGGTGCCACCAACGCCTTGTCGCAACAGCATCCTGCTGGCGCTGCTGATAGTCATAGTGATGCCGCTTCGTCAAATTCTGCACCAGTGCCCCGCTCAAACGTCCGTCATTCTCCACCGCCCAGCTACGATGATCTGCTACCACCAGCCTACGACGCAGAGGCACGTCGTCCGCCGCCATACAGGCCAGTTGGCAGACGCTAATCTTTGTCCATCTATTATACAATTAGGTGCGACATATACTCAATCGCTTCTAATATTCCTACTAATACTTGTTACCCACCGACATATGCATTTACCGCATTACCATTATTTCCTTAATACAACAAATAATTTCTTATAAGCAGAGCTCATTCTAATCAAGAGACAGCAACCTAGCAGTTTCCGTTTTGGTTCTTGGGGCTTTCTAGAAATGAAGTGTAAAGCATTCTTTAGCTTGTGAAAACCCAATACCAGGATATATAACTGTAGGGTCTGTATAGTCCTCGGGAAGTGCAAAGTCATATAAGGAATTATCTTCCAGGTTGACGAAAGAAAGGGTGGTCGCCAGCTCTGGCCATCATCGCAAAGCGACGGAGAAAATGGGGGGTTCGGTAGGTGATCGGGCAGGCAGTCAGGCCAGCGCGTTTCTGGTAGAAGTGGTTTTTTGGAATAAATCTTGTGATTTGTTAATAAGCTTTGATAAGTTTTATGCTAATTGACCTCTGTTCATGCAACTCCTGCTAACAGCCGCACTACGCTCTTTATTCTTTGTTTCCACGGCTGAGAGCACACCAAGCAATTCAAATTATTTGCTCTGGTTTTGCTACCTCACTGCAATGCATGGAAAACTTGCAAGAAAGGATAGTGGCTAAATGTCGCCAAAATGATGCTAGGAATATGAGCTCGTTAAAAAAATTGATTTATTTTGTTTGTAAATAAAATCTGTCCTTCAAATCTTGCGTTTTATACATGTGCGCACTCAATTTGAGCTAGACAGCACCCCGACGTTACTCGTACCTCTACTGACAAATTTTGGATTTCAGCACTGACCCGGTGTTTGGGGGCGTGTAACTGGTTTTAAAAGCGGTTCCAGGCGTGTCAGTCAGCTAGGGGATCAGCCCTGATTACCACATTATTAACATATATTATTGTTGTATATCTGGCTCGGTGAGCTGATCCACTGAGCTGTGACAAGCCTCTGACATTCGGATGAAAGGCGCCCAACATATTGTAGCTCTTCTTTACTTTTAAATGAACTATACTGTTTACAATTAAAATTGGGTACCGCTCCTAACTCGGTACTTCACTATGAAATTACCCATCTGCCATGTTTTTTATTTCTGGTTGCCCAGTAATTGGGCAACCGATAAAGACTGACCCCCTTTTTTGCAAGAAAATCTTATATGCCTTTCTGTAATATTATATTTTATTTGGTTACCTTGCTTTTCTTTTTGGTTTTTAAAATAATTATGTTATAAAATTAATCTAATAAACTACTGCACTTCTTCTGTATAACTCTATCACAATTACTACAATATCTATCTTTATAAAATATATTTATATGCTCTGGCAAGTATTGAGTATAAAACAGTTAATTATCTTTGAGCTGCCAACTTCTATCAAGTTTCCTATCCTATGCGGTTTATTCACAAGTTACAAGCTATTCAAATGACTAAAAAGTGGAAAGAGAAGGGTGTGTACCATATACTGTTGACTCTGAACGCTGGGATAAGACCCACCGATGGCTACACAGTTACTAAATATGGTAGCCACACTAACCCACAAATTGG
>JANBQQ010000080.1:5018-36736 GCA_027577275.1 Coemansia sp. RSA 988 | reverse complement strand
TTCTTGACGTCAAAAATTCACAGCCACAAAAAATGGTCTATAACGCAAGTAATTTAGAGTCATGCTGTCCTAAATTGTAACAAAGCCAAAAGTAAAGAACGTATGGTAGACTCTACAACTTCACGGTCCTGTTCACAAATTCTAAACCACAAACTTACAGTCCTCATAAACATTAGATATATTATGAATAAACAGCGGAGATCATGGCAGTGTGTCCAAGTGGTTTATGTACTAAAGACGTGCAGATAATGTACATGCGGTAGTTTCTGACAAAGAACCTTCTACAGGGCAACCAATAAAAAATAGTCAGTCATACATGTGTTACAATCCTCCTAGATTGCGTAGTATTGAAAATTGTCTAAAAGTAATTATTAGTCAGACTAATTACCAGCATAGTTATGTAATAATGTTACTATAATTGCAGGAGGCACATTGAATATTATTCTAAATGTTATATTGAAACAAAAAACACAAAATAACACACTGGATGAAAGTGGCAATAGAAGATATAAAAGCCATTCCTTACAGAAAAACAGCACTTTGATTGTTAACCCAGTAATAGGGTGACTAGAAAACCAGACCACTTTTGGGTGGGAAAATTAAAAACCAAGTTTTTCAAGATGCAAAATTCGAAGTATTTCAGCACGTGAGTCGCTATATTCATTACCATCATCCATTAATAAACTAATGACTTCATCTCTAGACTCATCTGAGTACAGAAATTTACAAAAGTGTATAGCCTCAAAAAAGTTTGCATTTCCATAAAATGCAGAATCAATCTCCTCATCCAAGTACATTACATGAACAATATTTAGATTTTCTTTTATTCCGATTCTATGTTCAACAGCTAACAAGCTTATTTCTCTGAACAGTTCTATCATTTCTAAGTGGTCTCCACATCCAGACTTTCCTGCTGTGAACTCGTAGCAGATATTAGGCGTTTCAAATGCACATAAACATGGATCAACTTGGCTACCTGATAGTGCTGATATTGCTTCTGTTTCGAGCCCCTTTTTAATAAGCATGTATTTTTCAGTGTGCTGCTCGTTTTCTGGTGCGGCAAGTTCATTTAGGTTAACACCATTTACGTAGAAATTCTTCATTTATTTGTATAATTGCAATTTACTTGCTGTTGCTTTTTTGCGAAGCAGTTTAAAGAGTTCCTCAGAAGTAATAATAAAAATACCTATGTATTGGGAAAAGTGGAGAATGCAAAATGGATTTAAACGTCATCCAGACGCATTTAAATACATTTTGTTGAAGAAAAAACTTCAGCACAAGTCAAATTATAGACTTTTCAGCGGTTTTCTTTTAAAAGAAAATCAGGCCGTAGACTTCTTAACAAGCCCAAAAGTATTCTTTTACAAAATAATGTAGCTGCTTTATAATATTTTCAAAGGTTTTAAATGTATTCCCCAACAAATATGCTTGCTAGGTTGATTTGTCTATTGGTTATAAAAACCCCCGATTGTTGGGTAACTGTTATTGCAATGCATCCCAAAATGTTGCCATATAAAAGGTAGCATTTTCTTTTAATAGCTTGTTAAAAATTATAAATGGACAAGAGCTTTTTCTGTTGGGAAGAAAAAATTGTGCAAATGTACCCAATTTCTTTAAGACAAAGAAAATCACAGCGCCAAAAACTTTTTTAAAGAGGAGGGCCTGCAGTCAATAATATCTTTCTAGCAATTACTCGGCTTATTTAGAAAGAAGTACGAGGTGGTATGATTTTTATTTGCAATTATTTTACTGTCCAACAGGAAGTAATTTTTGCTTGCATGACTACATGAAGATTTTCTTGCAGAACTAGCCAGAGCTGCTACCTTTTTATCCGCAAATTATTGATGTGTTCATCCAAAAAAGCATTGGGAATGTGGTATAAAAGCAAATGATTGCTACTTTGGTCACCATAACTAAATCCATGGCAAGGCAACGGAAACCAATATCTTGTCAGAACCAATTAATAAAACACAGAAACAACATGTCATTAGAAAAATTAGAATTAAGAAAGCAACGACGCAATGCGCATTCTCATATCAACAGGCATAGGAGTAGAAGAGCTAGCAATAGAAGCAAAAACAACAGGAACAGTAAAAGCACAAAACTGACGAGGATCCATTCTCATCACTGACATAAGTAAAGTAAGAACATGATCATTAGGCCAAGGACTATTCTCAGGTATATCCTCGAAATGATATCGATCATCAACGATAATAGTACAAGAATGATCAACAAAAGCCTTGACTATTCCAGTAAACACATATAGAGCTGATGTCCATCTTCTCAAAGAAAGTAATTGTCTTAACAATCTTCCCAATCTACATAGTGCATCCATTTGTTCTTCTGTCGTAGTAGATGTATGAAGTCGTGCGCAATGAAGTCCAATCACATGTTCCAATACAAATACTCCCCAAATACCCAATCTCTGTATTGAGGATCCTAAGAGCTCGACTGTTGTAAATAATGTCTGTAGTGTGCGCGCGGATTCCAGACTAACAAACTGACAGCGGTGGAATTCCATTTCGTCATACATTATATCGCCGTCTGCTGTAAGCACAGACTCTGACAATCTGGTCAGTGGCTCATCAAATTGGGAAGCAACGGCAGCCAATGGAAGCTGACGCGGAACAGTAGCACCAGATTGAGAATGGTAGTCTATTGTAGATTGCGGACGTCTGTGACGCAGCAATGCCAGCGCAATACGGTGCATGCGTAGACGAGCAGTCTCGCACAGGGCAGCAAGAATAGTAAGCCAAGAGTCTGCGGGAGTCATCTGCGAGCGGTGGAACAGGTGGCTACCAGTATGCATAAGCCCAGAGGCTGACACAGTAGCCGTGTTATTAGCAGCATCCGATAATGATAATCCCGATTGAATACGACGATTGACTGGACGATAAAGACGGATAGGCGACGGATCAAGCGGTACAATATTGTCATACTTGGAAGAATTAATGCGATGTGCGGTCTCAAACATTTCAGCCATTTGAGCCTCCCACTCAGGCGGCCAACATGCTCTCCAGCGACACATACGATGATCCCAAAGACGCAGCGCATCGAGAAAGGCAACAGGCCCAATCTGGCGATCTAACAGATCAATATGTCGGTCGTGCATCTCTGCCACCATCAATGAGCACTGCAACAATGAAGCTGAATATGCAAAGTGCGGTTTGTGACGACATGCCATTGGTGGAAACTCCACAGCACTCGGGACAGTCTTTCCAGGACGGACCACGGGCTGTGCTGTGAAATGGCACATATCGTGTGCAGTAAATTCGGGCAACATCAGTGTACCTGCTGAATCATCATCGCTACGTAGTGTGTAGAGTTGGGGGCCTAAACGTCGTCTTGTGGTTTGCGCAGCAGTAAGTAAACGCACCCAAGCACTCCAATAACAAGTCAATATGTGCTCATACTCTACGTCACAAGAAGCTTCGTCAGGTAACCGCGTCAATCGAGCACCATGCCATGGGTAGCGAGTGTTGCGAAAGACAATGCGTCGCGCAGTATCCAAAGCATTATGAGCAAATTCCCATAGAATAGCATTACGTCCTGTCTGGTAACCATACTCACTCAGCATTAACAATCCATATACCTCTCCGGTACTGGCTTCGACACGACCAGCATCCCATTCGCTACGGGCAGCTTCGAAGCACGTTGTTTCTAGCAGATGTTGCGGATGGCGGAGGTTGATTTTGCTAGACAGCTGCGCTTCGCGTGCGGCCACTGTCAGATGCGCCAGCAGTACAAAGTCACTGGCGTTGCCACTCTCCAGAGTCACCCAGAATTGTCGCACTTTCATATTCACGTCCGCGTCCACAAGCGACTGTCGCAGCATTGCCAATAGTGTGGATGCCGGCTCGTGTAGCCTATAGCGTTGCGCCACGTGTACCAGTGCTTGCGGAACTCTATTAGATGGTGGCGGAAGTGTCCCATCTATGTGCTGCGGCGTATTCTCGGGCTTGCGCTTAGTTCCTGTGGTGGCAGACGTCTTTCCTATGGAGTAAGAGCCTGTATGAGTCTTTGAGCCGTGATCCGTTGCCAGATTGAGGGCGCCAAACTCGGTACTGTCATCGACGGAAAGTCCGCCTATCAGCGCCCACATCTGATGGAGCACAGACTCGGGCAGTCCGTTGCTCAGATCTGGCAGATCGCAGGTCTTCAGGACCTGTACTGGATCGATCATTGCCCGATATACACCGCTAGGGTCCATGACATTGTGACCACCCATTTGCTTCCTATGAAAATCTGTAGACCACAGCGGATGTGCACCAATGGGCGTGCTTATTAATGGGTCATTGGGCGATAACTCAGCGCCCACTGTTGGCGAAAGCTCTGGCACCGAGAACAGCAGCGACAATTGGTTGCCTCCTGTGCCCAGAGCCGATGTTGAGGCAACAGGCATAGCGCTGGGACTATCGCAGCTACTATCAGGTGACATTGACTGTTTGACAATGTCATCCACTCGTGGCGCCACAATATCCGAAGCCAAGAGTCCGCTACTATCCCCAGTAGCAGTAGTAGTCGCAGTATCTGGCGTGACAGTGGTGGGATTGGACATGGTCGACATTGACGAAAGAGCAGTGGCCGCAGACAAAGTCAAGTCTTCACAACACACGGACGTCTCATATTCCTCATTTCCCAGCATAGCTGAGCTATCATTGCGTGGAAAGCGCTTGCGAAACCTTCCAGACTCTCGGTAATGGCACTCAGTATGGTGAGTTTTGCACCTACCACAAGCTGGTTGTTCTCCATCACACTTTTGTTTCCGTCGTCTACATCGTTCACACGATCGCAATAAAGGTATTGTACGTTCTCCTAATACTCTTCTGACTACTCTTGTAGGTTGTTGGTCATTTGTTAAATGCGTTAGGGTCTCTGAATGTTGCTTTTGTTGTGATCCTACTGAATACATTTTTGGGAAAGTGTGTGATATTTACAAGATGAAAAAAGTGTGTGTGAAGAAGAAAAAAAGACGAATATCTTTTATTCTATAAAAGTAAGGAAATAAGCATAATAGGTTAAAAATAAAGGTGTCGGAATTCAGACAGACAAGAGAAAAAAGAAGGGAACTTTGAAAGTGTCGTTTGGAAAAATCTAAACTGAAAAAGAAAAGACTCGGCATTTAGGCGGAGATGGAAGAAATGGGGGGGGGGAGGATAAGCACCAGCCTCCATACTTTTCTTTTCTTCTCCAAGCTTGGCAGATTTATTTCTGTCATTCTCTTGACTTTTTTATGTATTCCTTTCTGTTTTCCAATGTCTGTCTGATTTTTTCTGGAACAAACGATTGTAGTCTTATTATGCCATTCAAGAATGATGTCAAAGTTGTAACCACGGGTAGAGTGTGGTGTTCCCTTTCTTATCGGGAATCGCTAAATAAAGGGATTGGGGAGTGATTAGGAAAGCCTCCACTTGTACCGAGTTTCAAACAATGTAAGCTCTTTGAATGTGAAATAACATCCAATTTTATGGTTGTCATTTCTCCTGTTTCCTTTTTTTCTGTCGGTAAACACTTCCCGTTTTGGTTGGTAAAACATCCTTTATTGCATGGAAGACCTGCAGCAAAGGTGTACAATTGTATTGAAAAAAAGGTATGCTTGCGGATTGGTTTTCCCATCATGCAGGACACGTAAGGCCCCCCTCGCAAATTTCATCTATTTTGTGGATCTATAAAATTAGGATTGATTAGTAGTAGTGTATAAGGCGCAGAATTTAATACTACCGTCTATCTCTTAATAGTTCTTTTTTTTTTCTTTCCTTATCTCTGCTTTATTTTTATTTAGGGATATGCAAATTAATCACGAATCCATTTGTCAAAATGACAATTCCCTGATTTTCCACATTACCAAAGGGTTGTAAATGCCCGACAGGGATTGATTCACTCTTACAAACAATTGAAATTGATGAAAAAGGAAATAATATGATATTGTTTATTGGTTTCTTTTACCTTTTGCCGACATCGGCGTATTTCCGAAAAATGGTACTGAATAAATGGATGCAAGCCCTTTTTTCTAATATTGATTGTCTTGAAACAGCATCAACTGCTTTTCGGACATCCATAGTGGTGGCTGAGTGTGTGTGAAAAGAATTCATGCTTTTTTTACTGTTTGAGGTTGTCAAAAAGAATTACCACTAGTGTTCTGGTTTCTTTTGCCAAGAATAAAAGAAACAACAATGATGCATGGCTTACTTGTTTCTTCTTCAAAATTCACACTTACTTTATTTCACTGTGTCAGAAAATTCTTCTTCTGGCGGACCTCTTTTGACTAAATTTGAATCCACGCTGACCAAAATGAGGCGGCCCTGAAATCAAGTCTCCAAATCTTCTATCAGCTATTAGCAATTGAGCAACAACAAATACAATATCACTTTTTTCCCCACTTGTGTCAAATTTTTTTTAAGCCACACATGTCGGACTTTACAGAATATTTATTTCTTCTATAGCATGTCCGATTCTCTATGCTGCCCTAATTGACGTTCATATGTCCTTATCTTAAGCTCATTTTTGTGTTATTCCTTTTGCATGTCTTATAGTTATTTATAATTATCCCAGCATACTATGGAATATACGCAGCATGTGCAATTGATAAACCATATTGACAAACTAATGTACAAAACAGGCTTCTTATTAGAACCTAACTGTCAATTTAATACATAATGTGAACACCAGTAGGTTCTTTTCTTGATTAGTCGAGTGTAGCGCTACCATGCAGAAAAGTGTTTATTAGATTTTTTTTGCAGCATAAACGAAACTAATG
Source organism: Coemansia sp. RSA 988 (assembly GCA_027577275.1). Lineage (NCBI taxonomy): Eukaryota > Fungi > Kickxellomycota > Kickxellomycetes > Kickxellales > Kickxellaceae > Coemansia > Coemansia sp. RSA 988. The sequence continues at coordinate 29,979 of JANBQQ010000080.1, read as the reverse complement.
GCATCCAGTTGCTACGCGTCTCTTTTGTGGGCTCCAGTGCTATTACCACTACCATGCAGAAAAAGCAAATGATCAGATCAGGACCATAATCAAGTGTGTTCGGATTTGTAGAAACTGCGGAACAAGAGGCGCAGTAACAAAAAGGAGGGAGGATGTGCCCACATTGCTCAGAGTCTGGAGAAAAAAATAGGCTTGCATTCCTCTCTCTGTTTCTTGGGCTTTTTTTAAATTTTTGTTCTACTATAGCACTGCAGTTAATTTCTTTTTATAAAGTGCAAATTATTTTTACTATTAAAACGAGCAGCTAGGTCTTTTTTTTCATAAACAAAAAGCCAACTGTGTTTACTTTTTGTTAAACTTCAGCCAACAATGCCTCGTCCCGCCCGCAAAACAGGTGCGAAAAAGGATACTGTAACAGAGCCAGTACGTAAACCTACACCAAAAAAGAATATTACTGATAAGGAGAATGTATCCATTGTAAAGGTAGCAACACGGAAGAGTACCAGAGTAAAGGCGACCCCGGAAGCAACGCAGGCTGTGGATACTACACCAGTTAGGAAGCGGACTTTGAAAGTAGACGCGGAAGAGAGTAAAGAGTTATTTGAAGTGTCTCCTTCTAAGCGCTCGCATACTGTAAAGACAACTGAAACTCCTCGATCGCCGGGGGTTTCACCACGATATGGGCGGCGAACTAGTTCCTTGTATGGAAGAACATCTTTGACGCCGGTCTCGCAGCGGAGTAGACGTGTTAGCGAAGGTCTGGTTGTGTTTGATGACTTAATCGATGGAATATCTCCTATAAGACACGGCAGACCAATGGAACTCGAGACAGAGTTACGTTTGAGTGATCAGGAAGGTGAAACCGATGGTCTGCCGCTCCCGCAGGATCTACTTTCAGAGAATAAAGTAGATGCTGCTGATACTCCAGAATCGGCTGATGAGCGCAGCGGCCCCCGTACCCGCAGTAGATCAAAACCGGAGCAGCTGCAGAAGCACCAGACTGAACATCCACAAAAGGAACCTCTGAGTGAAAGCAGCGAGGATAGCGATAGTGAGGATTTTGATCTTGATGCATTTATGGCTCGCTCAGGAAGAAAGGCGGCGGAGTCAAAAATCCGTAGTACACGACGGGATTCAGCACTGGCTGCTGGTATGGCTAGCGGTAGAGTCACTGTCATGGATTTGATTGACAAAGACGGCGCTGCCTCGGAACTTCCCAAACGCCATAGAACACAGCAACACAATTCCAATGTTGCAGTAGCTGTTGCTGGGACACGGTGCAATGGCCGCATGGGTACAAAGGCGCGGGCTAAAAAGACCACTAAAAATAACAATGATGCTACCTCTGCTGCGAATGGCACGCAAGACGAAACATGGGAATCTGATAAAAAGACATCCAAAGGACGTAGTCGTGCGAAATCGACTAACAATAAACAACGTGGCAAGACACAGCAGGCTGCACGAGTAAAGCAGGCCACTGTCACGCCGGATATCTGGAACATCAATACCGATACTGCTAAATACTTTGATGATATTGATGGCTTCCAGCTTGTTGAGGAACAAGTCTAGGGCTTATTATTGTTATAGCTATTGTTACTAAACAATGCTCGTGTTTAATGCCGTAGCTCATTTTTATTCCTCGACGCTTTTTCCCGCTTTCCTTTACGAAATGGAGAATGTGGTACTTTTTTTCAGGATTCTTTTTTATCTTTTAATGTAATTTCTCGAACTTTTAGTTGTTCTAAAGTATATTCTCTCTCATCACAATGAGGAAACGGCATAACACACATCGGAAGTGTTGAAACGTGGAAATCTATTGTTGCTAAAAAGGAAAGGGTATTTTGTTTTTAATTCTTCTAGTGAAGGGGAGGGTTCGAGAAAGTACAATTAATGGAAATGCGTGTCACATGTATTTATTGTCACGTCTGTTAAACAAAATGAAGACAATGCAATAGAATGTGAATAATAAAAAGAGAGATATGTTGGAAAGACTGTGTTCTATTTGTGAGCTTGTGCTATTATGTCTGAAGGACTTTTATGATAGCTAGCCATATAAAGATTCGTTGTTTTGGAGAAGGTAGAAGGTAAATAGAATTTCTAAAAAAGAAATATTCGGCAGCGTGCTAATTGAAGCCATGGTCCTATTGTTGGTCTGACCATATAAAACCCCCTTGGGATTTTAAAAGATAAACTTTACCAAGACCACAAGTATGGCTCTATATCAATTCTTTTCATTCCACACTACCGAAGAAGTTGGCTTTTTTCCTATTTGTTTGCCTTTGTGTCAAATTCAGCTAAAACTCATATCTAATATCTCTACGTTTTAATATCGCATTTCTTTTACGTACGACTATGGTGCAGCTAGTTGACAAACGCGAAGCTGCAGTGATGGGCGTCAACACAGTCCTAATATCATTGTCGCTGGCTATAGTGGTACTAGTCCACCTCAATCGCACGTACATTCCACTAAAGTGCAAAAACATTCCACTTATCTATACATTATTTGGTTCCATGTTCATGTGGTTCATAGGTGACATATTCACATATCAACCCACACTGGTGAATGCATCACGACCTATCTGTATACTAACAATGTCTTGGATGCGTATAAGCCTAGGCATTTTTTCTGTGGTGAGTTGTCATCTATTTCGGATATACCAATACTATTGTATTTTTCAGTGGAAAATTAGAGCAACTGGTCGGTATCTATGGACTCCTGTAGCTATTTGGTGCGTAGCACCTTTTATATATGGCATATTGTCATCTACTATGTCTTCAGATGGAGTTGGAAATGATTTTATTGTTGATCCTCCTATGTGCATATCGCACAAGCCGCTTTATTTTGTTGCAGTGGGATTTCTAATCTTGCTGTTGGTCTGCTGGATATACGCAACACTGTTGATGGGTCGTGTAAACGTATGCTTTAATGAGTATCGCGAGCTCTTAGTGGTAATTATATGCACTATAGCCTTGGTCATAGTTCAAGTAGTGCTTCGGTGGATACCAAACATTGGCGATAGCGGATTTGGATACAACACATTTGCCAGCCTCAGTGATATGCTCATTGGATTGATTGGTCTGTTAGCAATTGTGTTCAAACCACTCTTCCATTGCTATGTGGGGCGCGAAGAATACCTAAGCTATTTCTTGCATAAACTCAAACGCAGTAACTTGCAGACTCAATACGAAATGGCAAATGGTGAGGAAATGGGCCGCATAAGCACAAGCTACGCAGATGATAAGAATGTTATGACTGGATACAAATTGGAAAGCTCTACGGAATCCATACACTCTATGGAAAATGTCCTTTTTTATCACCGTTGCTCGGCTATTACACCGTCACATCCCGAGCTTTTCTTTGAACGGGGAACTGACATGTCCAAACGGCAGCTTTTGTAGTTTAGTTTTTTGAGCGTAACATAGAAAAATACATGTGAACAACCTCCCACACGCCCATAAAAAGTGCTTTGGATTAATGGATACTCATTGTTGTTTTGGCGTAAAATGAAATTGTGCGCTAAAATAGCCTGCCACCTCGCTAAATACCCTCCCATTCAATTTTCCACTATTTCCCTTTTGTGCTTTTCTCCTTATTTTGAGACCATTATAACACTATACGTTGAAGCATAGTATACAGGGCGAGATGGCTGAGCAGGAATTGGACGGACAAAGCTTTGACCTTGTCGTTTTAGGAACTGGCCTGGAAGAAGCTATTATTGCGAGCGAAGCAGCAGCAGCTGGAAAGTCAGTGTTGCATATCGACCGAAATCCATATTATGGCGGAGCTTACGCTTCTTTTACATTGACTGCTCTAATAGAATGGGCAGTTTGCCATCGCGACTATCGTCAGGTTCCGGTTGTCGAGTTATTAGTCGGCACTAAGACAGGAAGGGAGGAGGAGAGTCAGCAACAGCTTACTGACCAACCTACCTTTGTTATTGGCAAGAATAGTAGAGAAACAGCAGCTTCCATACTTGCTAAACAAACTACAGGCAGTCGTGTATCAGAGGCATTGGACCGTTTAGTGCCCTTTGCTACAAATAGCATATGTATTGACGAACCTGATACCACGACTAAAGCATTGCTTGAGCTTCTGAAAAACGACCGAAACTACCAGATTGAACTTGCACCTAAAGTGGCAATGTGTCGTGGACAAATGATTGACCTCCTTATTGACAGCGGCATTGGCGAGTATGTTCAGTTCCGCGGCGTCGAGCATAACTATTTGGTGCGCGATAAAGGCGTTGAGCGGGTACCCGAAAGCAAAGAGGACATATTTGCAAGCACAACGCTTTCTTTAATCGAGAAACGCAAGATGATGCGAGTAATAACTACTGTCGCAGATCAGGAACAGTCCAAGTCTGTTGTGGGGCAGGCTGGTGATGTGCAGTTTGAGCAGCTCCTACGCGATAGATTCAAACTTGATGGGAAACTGTTGGATGCTGTGCTTCGATGTGTTGCGCGAGTTGGTTTAAATGAGAGTGTGGATGCGGCAGAAGGATGTAGACGTGTCCAAAGATATGTTGCATCCATGGGCCGTTATGGTAGGATGGCTTATTTGTGTGGATTGTATGGTGGCGGTTCCGAGATTGCTCAGTCTTTCTGTCGCTTGTGTGCTGTTGCAGGAGGCACATATGTTTTAGGACAAGACGTTTCTGTCGAACCTGCTAGTGGCAGTGCTGGTTTTACGGTCTCGATGGGAATGGGAAGTATCAAAGCTTCCAAAGTGGTTATGGATTCTACATATGCTTCTAACGTAGCACCTGTCTGTGTGCTATCTCGTGCTATCTGTATTCTAGACGCACCGGCTTTGGGCGAAGACACTACTGCGCTGGCAACATATGTTGGAAATAGTGGGATTGTGTCGATGTTGTATGTAACTCAGGCGACTATGGCTGCGCCAAAGGAAAAATCAATATTGTATGCGTGGGTTGAAGGTCAACTTTCGGAAAACAAAGAGCTTCTGTGCAGCGCTATTTCTGCTACACGAGGTACCGCATCTCCTCTAATGACTTTGTTTATGGAAACACATTCGCTTGAGGCCTGTAGCCCAATGTCTGATGATATTAAACTTACTAATGCTCCAAATGCTGCTGTTGATCTTGATAGTGCTGTGGTGGCAGCACATAGTGTTACCAAATTAATACTTGATTAGATATATTGTTGGAATATGTTTGTTAATGGAACTATAATTCTTCGCTAATTGGAGTTGTGTTGTTGAATGACTATCAGTTTTTATTTTAAATTGCTTATAATTTGATTTTACTCTTTGTACTGAAATAGAATTTATATTGTAACTTCTTATCCTAGCTGTTCAGTTCCTTGAACCAGGTATTTTCCAGCCATCAATATTAATTCTTAAAGCAATCCACCAATACTTTACTATAAGACTTTGTTGCGAAGAGGGTGGGATTTGAGCAAGTAAACAATGCTCAGATCTCACACCCCTGAACATACACGGGCAATCGGCCTAACTCTCTAGGTGATTGTTTTGAATGTTGGTCACGTATCAAGCCTATAAAAGCAGAGTGAGATGCGTAGTAGTTATATGTTTTGGTTTTATTAAGTTAAAAGATAATTCTTGCATATTTTATAAACATTCCACAACTGAGATGTGCAGTATAATCCAACATTTGCCTGCCATGCTTAATAAGCACAGAACGCCCAAAAACAAACAATAAAATATACAGAAAATATTAGGACTGTGTGTGTTCCAAGATGGTAAGAGATTAATGGATAGTAAACGAGTGTTTTTTTAATAAGAAAATGTGCTTTTTGTGTTCACCATTGCTATTGGTCAGGAAAATTCCACAGATTATTTTAACGAAAAGCAAAAGAGACAAAAGTAGCTTTACTCAAGAGATTCCATATTGGCCAACATATCATTTTGCTCATCAGGAGCATTTTCAACCTGAGCAATGCGAGCAGAAGGCTTATTAGAATGTTTCAGGTAAGATTCAGGCGAACGATCTGTAATAGCAGCAAGTTCCACATCAGAAAGTACCAAATCACAAGGGACAGGATCATCAGGGCCCAAAGATTCCAACACAGAACGCAGAGTCGATTGATCACGCTCAACCAACTCCGCATCATCTTCCAAAAGTAACTGTTTGATATCGCTCAAAGAGAGATCAGCAGAATGAGCACCTTTAGAATTCAAAGCACTCGCACCTTTAAAACGACGTTCGTGTATGACGAGTTTCTCAAGACGACGTTTACCCTTTGCTCGTTCAATCATGGCTAATTCGCAACTACCAGCAATTGCAAGACGATAAATAAGTACTGGTCTTTTCTGACCAATACGATGTACTCTATCTTGAGCCTGGAGATCGAGTTGTGGATTCCAGTCGGAATCAAATAATACTACTGTATCGGCCGCTGTTAGATTGATTCCTAAACCACCAGAACGTGTGGTTAGGAAAAATAATGGAATATCTGGGGTTGTGTTGAATCGTACTATGGCATCTTGTCGTTCGGTTTGTGAGACTGAACCGTCTATGCGACAAAATTGCCAGTTGCGTAATTCTGCGTAGCATTCGAGAATATCCAACACCCGTGCGAATTGTGAGAATATCAATACACGATGGCTGTTGGCAAATAATGCAGGAAGCAAACGGTCGAGTAGTAACAGTTTTCCAGAGCTACGCACCAACATCTCGTCGATCAGAAGTGGGGATGTAGGGTCATCTGGCGTGGTGACAGGAAAATCAAACAGATATGGATGCTGGCATACTTTACGCTGCTGCATCAATCGAAACTGCAAATTGAGCTGACGCACTTGAACAGCAGCCTGAAGACGCGCCGGGCCAGACACATCAACATCCTTGTCGTCAACAACTGTGTCACAAGTAATGGCATCATCAGCGAGAGAGAATTCCTCATCGCTAGTAGGATCAGTGTAGTTTTTGTTGTGAGATTTGCGAGAATTGGTATCAGCACGCGTGGGATGGCGACCAAGGAAGCGCTCAGCTTCTTCAACAAGGGTCTGATTCTGATCAACGTTCTTTTTCGCAGGTTTCTGAAGAGCACAAGTATCAGAAGTGCCAGCAAAACGGTCTTCCAAGAAAGCACGAAGATCGGGACCCCGTATTGCACTGTAGTACTCGAACTGCAATGGCGCAATCGGACAAGAAATTAAATACTCGCGCTTTGGAGGCAGCAGCTTTTCAACATCGGATTTGAGACGACGCAGAAGAAAAGGCTGAAGAATGCGATGTAGTTTTGATACAATGCGTTCGTGGGATGGAGCAGATACCAGAGGTTTTGCTTGCTGGGACGTGTTTTGAGTAATGTCGTCCAGATCAAACCATGCTTGGAAGCAATCGAGATCGTCGAAAATGTCGGGCAACAGAAAATTAAGCAGCGACCATAGCTCGCTAAGTGAATTCTGCAATGGCGTACCAGTCAATAACAGTCTGTTTGCGCTCTGAAGAGCTTTTAGATCGCGCATTAGCTTGCAATTCATGTTTTTTAGACGATGTCCTTCGTCTACTATGACATACTTCCACGCCAGTCGCTGAAGCGCTGGTCTGTCGCGCATGGAAATCTCGTAGGTAGTCAGTACCACAGGGAAATCGCGTCCTAAAGAAGCTGCTCGTAGATGACGCTGACGCAGTCGCGCCCGCTCTTCAGGCAATCCGTGGTATACTAGCACTGGGGTCTGTGGAGCAAATCGGTAGAATTCCGATGCCCAGTTGGCTAGGGTTGATAAGGGACAGAGCACTAGAAATGGCCCCCATACTTGTCGCTCGCGAAGGAAACACAGAAACGCTATTGTTTGGAGCGTCTTTCCTAACCCCATTTCGTCAGCTAGAATGCCATTCAGCCCGTTCTCGTACAATGACGCCATCCATTCCATTCCTTCCAATTGGTAATCGCGCATTACTCCGCCTGTCACTTCGCGTGGCTGTCTTCGCGACACGCGCTCACCATCGATTTCGCGCACATCCTCTGGAACCTCTGTCACAGCTAGTGACTCGGACTCTGGTGTCGCGTCCTCCTCTGTCTGGCGCTTTTGCTTCTTGCGCGCAGGCTTGGCGCTCTGCTTCTCGGCACGCTTGCTCTCCAACCGCTGCGCAATGAAACTCACGTATGCTGCAGACTTTTCCAAGAGGAAATCCAGTCGCTGCATGCGCTGCTTCTCCTCTCCCATAGACGAGTACTGCGCCAGAGCGCGCTCCCGCAGCTCTCGCAATGACTCCTCCGACCCTTCTTCCTCTTCCTCTTCGGTGGCTACCTCTGCTTCCTTGACCATGTCTACAGCCATGGGAGCATCGTCCTCCTCAGCCTTAACTGGAATAGTTTCTGCAGGCGACATGGAGCTGAGATCAACGCAGCTTGCTTAAAAGAATCAACAAAAGTTCTTGAAAAATGGAGTGTGCAGTTTGTTCTCACCCTGTTTTATTTTTTGAAGATGAAGGAGAGAAAAAGAATGTTTGTTCTTTTTTGTTTTTGCTTATCTGAAGCCCACACTTTTTATAACCTGACGTGGATTGAAGAGTGATTTTTTCTTTGTTTATTTTTATTGGCCAATTAAATCCAGAAAAACAATTTGCCAGATTAACCCATCTGATCAACGTAACAGGCTTTTAATTGCACAAGAACCATGAACAAGGCTTTTTTTCCATAGTTGATTCCCCCTACTTTGAGATAGAAACAAAAAGTAGTGCATTTTTTCGAATGACAGACAGTCTTACAATATTGGGCGAGTTACGCCAGCTAGTATACGAGTGGAAATACCAGCTTAGTCAATCTAAAAAGAGCGCAGAGGGATTACTCACACACCATACATATTTACAAGTGGTTCCACAAGAGCATACACGCTTACGCGGAATGCAACTACGTGGAGTGGAAGAGCGTCTAAGTGAACTACAGCGAGACTTGCGAGAAATGATCCGAATCAGTCGTCAAACCACAGCGCTTGCTGCACGCGTCAACACGCAGGACACACCAGACGGCTATCAAAGAGTTTTGGGCATAACACCATCGTATGTGGAGGAGGTCGTTTCCAGACATAATGCAGAGTATCGGAGAGTATGTGATACTCTGTCAGAAGATATGCGTTGTGTTATTGATACTTTGGAATCGAAATCATTGGCTGAAAATTGGCTTCATGTTGATTTCTTGGTGGATGATTTTGAAGAACGTCTGTTGTTACTTAACAGAGCATTAATCGTCCGCAGCACACGAGAAGAAGAAAAAAGACTTGGTCTTTCTTTTTGAGAAATCAAAAAAATCCCTTTCTCTTCTGTAAAAACATTTTCTTCTTCTTTATACAAGCTTACTTTTTTTTATAAACTTTAACGATGACTGCTAAGGTTGAAGAGGATAATAAGCGCGTAGGCAAACGCAAGACCCTTGATTCTTATTTCAAAGGACCAGTTAAGAAAAGTGTCAAACCCAATACCAACCAGTCAAAAGAAGTCGAGAAGAAAAAGCAAGTATCTTCGATTGCTGGCACCAGTAGCATGGTGAACAATTTGGATCCCACTGAATATCGATTGGAACTTGTTACAATCGACCCTAGCTGGCTAACACGACTGGCGCCAGAGCTAAACAAGCCCTATTTCCGCGAGCTCAAACGATTTCTCAAGCAACAGGAGATGGCTGGTAAGCAAGTGTATCCAGCAGCGCGGGACGTATACTCCTGGAGTAGATTCTCACCACTTCCACAAGTGAAAGTGGTTATTCTCGGACAGGACCCTTATCACGGACCAAACCAAGCACATGGTTTAGCATTCAGCGTTCGACCACAGGTGCCTATCCCACCGAGTCTCCTAAATATGTACAAAGCATTGGAACAAGATTATCCCGAAGAATTTAAACGACCTAAACATGGATATTTGAGAGGATGGGCAGAACAAGGAGTATTAATGCTTAATGCTGCTCTGACTGTTGAGAAAAGTAATGCTAATTCTCATGCTGGAAAGGGATGGGAGCTTTTGACAGATCGTGTCATTGAGTTAATCAATGGAGAACGAGAAAATGTCGTGTTTATGCTCTGGGGAGCTTATGCTCAGAAAAAGGGAAAGAGCGTGGATAAAAATAAACATTTGGTATTAAAATCTGTTCATCCTTCTCCACTCAGTGCTCATCGCGGGTTCTTTGATGCTGGTCATTTTCGTAAGGCCAATGTTTATTTGGAAGAACACGGCGAACAACCCATTGATTGGTCGTTTTTACCAGCGGAGGAAGCTGATCCGCTAACTTCAGAGCACCAAGCTACAAAGGCACTGGTTTCTCCCAATACTCCAACAATTCAGGATACACACGATACAGATACGTCTAAAATACAGGATGCACTTGATTCTGAAGAAGCACATTCTGCTCTCTAATGAAGATACTTTAGTAGTAGCTTTGCTCCTTTCTTTCTCTTTTCAATAAAAAGAAATAATCACTATAATCACTCTCCACAAAGATACGCGGGATATCTACTAGTTGATTCTACTAGTAATAGTGAGTCTCTTCAGGAACACGACCACGAAGGTATGGCACTTCAGTACCACGCACATAGATATCATCCCAAAGCTCATTGGCATTAGGCTCAGGAACAGCCTTAGCCTTTGCCAACTCTGCATCAATCAAACGCTTAGCTTCCTTATCGATAGCCTTGAGCTCATCCTCAGATGCAACGCCACTATCAACCAAACGGTGCTTGAATCCAGTAATAGGATCAGAAGTCGAGCGCATATGCTGGATTTCCTCACGCGTGCGATAAGTGGTACCAGGATCAGACATCGAGTGACCACCATAACGGTAAGTGTTCATTTCCAACACTAATGGGCCTTGTCCACTGATTGCATACTGTCGAGCATACTCAATAGCCCGACGCACAGCCAACACATCCATTCCATTCACACGAATTCCAGGAATGTACTGTCCACGCGTATAGTAATCCGTATTAGCTGCAGCACGTCCGGCTGCAGTTCCCATCCCATACTTGTTATTCTCGCAGACAAACAACACTGGAAGATCCCACAGCTTTGCCATATTGTACGACTCGAACACTTGTCCCTGGTTCGCGGCTCCATCGCCGTAGAGTGTAACAGTGCATGCTTGCTCCCCGCGATACTTTTGCGCAAACGCAATGCCTGTGCCCAACGGCACCTGTGCTCCCACAATACCGTTGCCGCCGTAAAAATTCGGAGCGTACATGTGCATTGAACCTCCTTTGCCCTTCGACACGCCTTCCTTGCGCCCCATCAGCTCGCCCAGAATGCCGAATGCCGACGCCCCGCGCTCGTGCGTAAATCCATGGCACCGGTACGCCGTGATCACCGCATCTTCCTTTGTCAGTGCACTTTCCACTCCTACTGGCACTGCCTCCTGTCCCGTACACAAATGACAGAACCCGCGGATCAGCTTATGCTTGTACGAAGAGTCTGCCGCCATCTCCAACCGCCGCACCGTCTGCATCTGTCGGTAGATTGTCATCAGGTCTTCCTTGCTCATAGTAACTTGGCTTGATGGCACTTCAATGTTGTACCCCTCGAATGCACGCGGTCCCAGCTCAATTGTCGTCGTGTCGCTTGATGCCATTCCACGCGATGCCTACAGTTTAGTAATAAAAACCATCAGTTCCATGTTGGTAATCAATTCAGAACGTATCTTTAGTTAATTAGGAGTGGATCAAAAAGGAAACACCTCTCAAAGTAGTGATAGGAAGAGAAAGCGCAAAAGAGAAGAATTGACTGTGCCTTTTTATCTTCCATGTCGTTAGCGTCAGACACAGTAGAGCCCTGCGACTTTTGTCCAAACATCGACCAGAGCCCATACCAGGAGCGGCTCTAAATTATCCGCACATACACAGAAACACAAAATAGTCTCACGTCAAATGGTCCTTTCTCTCCTATTAGCTATAAGGAAGAAAAATTGTACTCTTAAAGAGAGCAAATATGCTTACCTGGAGCATTGCGCCCTTGAAACCAGCTACTGGCTTGGCCTTGCGAAGTGCTGCAAATGTCGCTGAACGGAGCATCTCGGTTTTTGGTAATCCGCGTTAAATCTGACTTTATAGTAAAGATAACAGAAAGTGAAAAAGAACAAAAAGCACAGAGGAATAAAGAAGAAAAAGACTGTTGCTCACAACAAAACACAAAAACCCCCCCCAAATATCTCTTGTGCTTCTCAGTGCCGCCCTCGGATATTCTGCCTTTTCCCAGGCGGAGACATTATCTAAATACGCGCTGCTTGGGATATAAAAAGCTCCAACGCGGCAGTTTTTTCAGCTAAGAACTCGGTGATTAGATATCGTATCTGATTTATCTGGTAGAAAGGCCTTGTGACTGATCTGGGCCTGTGTTGTCTCATCCTGGCCATAATGCCGTATTACTCCCTCTCTCCCCCGCCCTTTTTTGTGTGCAATGCGTCAAATAGCACATCTGATAAATTAACGTGGAGACCATCGCCATGTGGGGCTATGATTTCTAGATCTCCCATTCATTCGCTGTTTCTCAGATGACTAGCGATAACCATTTAGTATTCTACTGGTATCACTGGCGCGTACTGCTTTGGTCTACTCTATAAATTCAATACCTGCCTACGCAAAATGGCGCTCTTGGCGTGTGAATCAGCTTCATTCTACTACTCACTGGCCTGCAAAAAACGTCAGTACAAAATGCTCGATCATCCAATTCTTGCATTTATTTACTAACTATTTTCTTGCATGGGAAGATGACGACAACAGCTGGGCATGATGGAAGATAAGAAAAATCAGGTGGTTTTTAGTTATGCGTATGACCTTTTCTAAAAATTAAGCGGCAATGCAAAAAAATGGCATTGATTTCTTTCCACTCGAGTAACTTGCGAATGGAAATAATCCTCTGCAAATGGTCACAGGATCTTGCTCGTATTAATGCAAAATAGTTATCGTTTGCAGGTTCTTTTCTGAAAAGGCGCAAAACGTGAGCAGGTGCATACTCCACGCTTTCGTTAATGTTGGGATAGTCACCTCATTTTGCGGATATCTTGGCGGGACGCTAGGAATATGTTACTAAATTACATGGTCGCTTGTAACAATAACCGCCTTGGCAAAATCTACTGCAATCCCTAATTTCGGGGTATTTTTCAATCTACTCTATAGTTTTGGTGGAGGGAGCTTTTTTTTTCACACTCTTCTAACCGTTGACAAAATATTATAGTCTGTGCTTATTTTTAGCAGCTGTCTTGGCACAGTTAAATATCCAATATCGGAGTTGGCAAAAGAGAACAAGATATGACTGAGAATTGAATGGTTTAAGGCAAGGGTGTCATGGGAGTAAATAATAGACATCTGTCTACCCAATGCGCCTCTATCTCTCCCTCTCATACCATCTATGACACTCATACATGTGGACAATGCAATCCACGGAACTACAAATCCTGCCACTTGCGTTACACTACAATAAGAATATGCACACATGGAGAGAAAACAATCTGCCCAGAGTCGTTACTTGTTCGCTAATGGCTCTTTAAATTTTCTTTGCAGAGCAAATAATTCACTCTTAATTCACATTCCGGATCTTCTGGGGGGAATCGTCTGACTTTAACCGGGGAGATAAGAAAAATATAGGAGAGCATCTGGACTCTTCTTTCCCGGCATTTGTTGGATAGAGAAGATACCCACGTGCAAGCGTTCTCCGAAGGACACCTCCATCACTTGCATAATTCTTCTCTATTTGCAATAGGAGCTCCTGTTAATTTTTCTGAGTGGATTCAAGGCTACTCAAATTGGGGGACGGAATATGTCGAACCCCCCATTCTTGTGGTTGCACAAAATAAAGCACCGCATGAGAGACAATATCTTTTTTAGCAGAACTTGTCTATCATTCCACAATTTGAGTTTTTAGCCATGCATTAGGCTTTTTTTAGTTGCTGCGGAAAAGATCATAAGTAGCATAAGAGAGTTTTCCAGTCAATGAGAGTCAAAAAAAATTACATGCATGAAAACAAAAACGATGTTCTCATCCGCTTCTTCTAAGCGCATAAGACGTGGCTGTAAAACAAAAAGGAACGAAATGTATATTTTTTATTGTAAGAAAATGTAAAGTCTCGTGTTGCTCGGCAGGAGATGGAGGCTGTTCCTGCGTTCGGCATATTTTCTCTTGGCCATCCCCCCCTCCACACACCCTCCCCCCATTTCTTCTAGACCTCTTTAATCTTATTCCAACTATTAGGCCTTCAAAAATAACCGTATCCTCCACTCCCCCCCCCCCGCCTTTTTTGTCCAATCCCACTCTTATAAAGAGTCGGTTTTCCAATGAGATGTTCTATTCTCCGTTTTTCTTTTTAGAAAAGTAGAGGCTCTCAAAAAATTTTTAAATTAGTTACATTCACATGCGATTATCAGTTGGTTTAAGAAAATTTCCAATATTTATGCGCATCGTTTCTATTTTACTCTGCAAGTCAGCCTAGAATTCCTTATCTGTTTCGCTTTTCTATATGCGATTTTGTTGCGATTTTTTTTTGAATATATACAGACACCTGCATACTAGTGCATTTTCTTTAGTAACTGTTCTCCTCCTTACGCTGATTTTTCTTTAGTACCTTTTAAAAGCGATCGGGTACCAGGAAAAGAAATAAAAGTAAATACCCAAAGTACAAGATAGAGTATATCGGATTATTCAAACCGCCTTCCCCCCTAAAACTCCTTAGAGTTGAGTTCTTGTCAATTGTTCGCACTCACTGGTAACTACAAAATATAGCAAATTCAATTAAGGGCGCTTTCAGTTGGGATTACGGTTTATTTTTAACCAATAATGCCCGTGTCAACATTATTAAAACGGATGCTGAATCGAAGCAGTACGAATACAGAAGATGTACCAGTCACAAACAACAGGGTGATGACGCCAATTGCCGAAGAAGCCGAAGTAGCTGCAGAAATCCGCGCTGCTGGACCGGTGGTGGCATTAGACGACGCTGATCAGAGCAACATCTACGAAGTACCTTCAGATTTCACCGAAACATCTTCAATGGACGGCAGCGGCAAAATGCCTATCGAAGAAGACATCCAGCGAAATAGTGATAGCGAAGGACTGGACGAAAAAGATGCTGTCCAGGATGAAACTATGCTCGAAAGCCAAGCGGAACAGGCCATTCAAGTCATTGATACTCCACTTCCACGTAATGCTGGATTCATTCGCTCGTTTTCAAATGTCGTCTGCATTATTATCGGTACTGGCTGTCTGCAGATTCCTTACGCATTTGCGAAAACTGGATGGATTGGCGTTCTTATTGTGGTAATGTCGGGATTTATTGGAGGATACACTGGCATTCTCACCATCCGTTGTCTTTACTATCAGGGACCTACTGGCCATCGTCTACATTCGTTTCCACAAATTGGTCGTGCTGCCTTTGGAAGGTGGGGTCAGTATGCAACGCAGTTTTTTAACTACCTGTATTCGCTGGGCACCACATGTCTGTATATCATCCTATCTGGACAGTTCATTTTCCAGCTGGTGTCTACATTGGGTGTGAATCTGTCGCAGAAAGTATGGATGGTACTTGTGGCAATAATCATGTGGCTTCCTGTAGCCATACTTAAGGAAATGTCAGAGGCCGCAGTCATGGCAATATTTGGTCTGCTGGCGTCGATTGTGGTGATAGTCGTGGCGTCAGTCATGAGCATTGCACAACCGTACACAGTCATGTATCCGGATCAGCCGGCACCTGGTCATGACATAGCCATTGGCGTCGGAGTCCCCGTTGCCTTATCATCGATTGTATTCTCCTTTGCAGGCTCTGTCGTTTATCCCCACGTAGAGGCGTCAATGAGAAAGCCAAAGCAATGGCCAATGGTTGTGTGTTCTGCTATGATATTTTGTGCTGTGTGCTATCTTCTGATTGGCGTGGCAGGCTATTGGGCGTATGGAGACCAAGTCGTATCGCCTGTCCTTGATTCTATTCCCACTGGTGCTCCAGCTACTGTGGCAAAGATTATGATTACCGCACATGTCATCATCGCTGCACCTATCATGCTGCTGAGTTTCTATCTCGAAATAGAAAAACAGTGGCAGATTACTCCCCAGCGTCTTGGAAAGAAACGCGAATTTACCATACGCCTGATTTATCGGTCTGTTGTCGTGGCTATTGTATGCGGTGTCTCGTTGGCTATTCCTTATTTCTCAGACTTTCTAAGTCTTATCAGCTCCATTGCCTGCGTTACTATGTTTGCTATTATTCCGGTGGTTTGCTATCTCAAACTCTATGGTCATCGCATAGCTCCTTGGTATGAGAAGATCTGGATGGTATTTGTACTGGCTATTGGCTCAGTAGCATGCATTTGGGGAAGCATAGACGCTGTTAAGAATCTCATTAAAGACGCTCAGGGCGCTGCTGCTGCTACTTAAAATGCTCCGCGGTTTTTTAATTTAGTCCTGTATTTTTCGCCTTGACTTTTTTATATCTATTTTTACTCTGTATTTTTTTTGTGCTTATATTACGCAACGTATTTTCTTATTAATACATTGGGCTATTATTTATTACTATTAGGAATGTCGGAAGGTTGCTTTAGGGGTTCTCGCTGCATTTTCAGTAAACTCTTCGGTCTCGGTTTCTATTTTGGCCTGTGTGGTATCAGTTGAGAAATCGGATGGTGGCAGTCCTAACATAGCGACACCTGTCAATAGAATAGAGCAGATGCCACATATTGTTAGAATCCTCTGCGTTTGAATATACCCGTCTTGCACAATCACTCTCTGGTCCTCTGGCAAGCCCTGGTAGTATGTAATGTTGTTGATGGCACTGAATATATTGACGCTGGCATTCATTCGGCCTTGAAGCTTGGTGGGCAGCACATTAACCCAAATTGTCGTTGATGCACCTTCTCCCAATACACCCCCAATAAATTCAACCATACTATACAGAGTGATGGCGATAGAGAGATCGGCACTCGTTACAGCAGCTTGTACGCCAATTCCAAGACATCCAACCACAATTCCTCCACCAATACCGTATATAGCTTGTACCACTGCAATAGTAGCATTCGAAGTGCCGCTGCTACGCGCTAGAAGCATGAGGGAAACAGCAATCAGAACTAACGCCCAACCAATCCAGGCCCAGCGACGATATCGTTTAGAAAATTGCATTGCCCATCCTCCAAAAAGTAACCCAATATTATATCCAACGGTTCCCAGTTGAAGAAGCATGGCTGTGTGCGCACTGACATCACGAGTTACCTGAATAAACGGGTTGAAATAGAACAGCGACACATTTGTTGTAAAGAAGAATAGTGTAGCTGCAGCTATTGCGCATGCAAAGGTCCTGTTCTGGAGTAGCCGAAAAGAAACAACAGGAAATGTAGCATACTTGTTCTCGTATATCACAAATGCAGTTAGTGTTAGAATGCCTATGACTATAGGAGCAATAACCTGCGCACTGCCCCAGCCGTATTTTAAATTTAGCTGCATTCCAAGTGGTGATAGAATGCACAAAAGTCCACCGCATAGAAGGATTAGTCCTGGAATGTCCAACCTTAGTAGCGTATTGAGAAGACGACATAGGATGGTTTCTGTAGAAGGTGTCTTGTTGGTAGGGCTTATAGAATGCATAGCATTTCTTGTACGTCTGTCAACACGATACAGCGCTAGAAACGCTGGCAGTGAACATACAACGGCTAGGATGCACAGAATTCCATAGACCCAATGCCATCTGTTGTAGAGACCATTGCCTACTTCTATACCAAGATAATAGTTGGTAATGCTCGGTACCGACACATAGGCTGTAATGCTTCCACGTAAATGAATAGGCAATATGTCTGCAATAATTATGCTAGCTAATGTGCCATATCCTCCTTGGCCAATCCCTGAAATAACAGATCCTGCAAATACTGCACTAAAACCCTGCGCCAATGCGCATATCAGAAATCCTAACGTATGTAATGTAGTTGATAATACGAGTGCTTGGAGATAACCAAATACGTCAGATATTTTGGCAAATGCTGGCCTCATGCCTGCGATTAAAAGATAAGTGGTGGTGCTTATTACGCCGGCTCTAGTCATGGCATTGAAATCGCTAAGCACTCGTGGCTGGATTGTGGTGGTTGCACTCATATCCAATGCAGTAATAAAATATATAAAGAATATACCAGCAGACATGATAATTTTGTCAATAGTTGTCCACTCATCGAAAATCTTTTTCCTTACTCCGGCAAGCATTTCTGGGTCTTTATCGCTTTGCAGTGCATGGTATTCTAATGCCGCACCGCTCTGAACATTGGTCTTTTCAGAGGATTTACTGCTCTCAACGACATCAGTACCGTTGTTATTCTTTTCAAAAGCTGTCATAAAATTTAGGTGACACTTTATATTATTAATTAAGGTAGAGAATAAGTACACTGCACTTTTTTTTCAAGAACAAAAATTCTCTACACTATTTTTCTCACATCATCTTTTCTAGACAGAATATTAAAAAAATGCTGGTGTGAGTAAATTCGAAACAAAAAATGCAGAAGCATGCGTGTGAGCAAAAAAAAAAAAGACAAAACAAAAAATATGTGCTTGTAATACAGTGCGGTCAGTGTATGGCTTGCTGATACAACTGGCGCCTCGTAATTTCCAGCCACATAGAATTTGAAGACAAAAAAAAACCAACTATAACTTCCCACTTTATTTGAATAGTATTAAATAGTTTAACTGCACTCTGGGAAAGCTTCGCTTGTAGATTCAACTTGGAAGAGTCGTAACTCTGCATTGCGACGGAGTGTGAGATGGGGTAGAACTTTTCCATCTTTTTTGTTCCAGTTGGGTAGCTCCTTCATAGCGACATCGTTGGGATCCTGGCCATCATTCAATTGGCTAACTAGTGTCGAAGAACTAACACTCTCGCATCCCACATCGTAGGCCCATGAGACTAGTGCACCCCATTGGTTCTTGTTAAGAGTGACGGAGGAGTCAATAGAGGAATCAAGACATTCCGCAGCTGGGACAATATCCTTTTCTAGCAATTCTTCGGCATCCTTTTCGGTTAGAGGCAGCGTAGAAGTTATATCGCTACAGTCGTCTTCCTCGCATATATGACCGTACCCAATGGTGTATTGACCGTCGGAGTCTGACTTTGGATTTTGAGCAAACCCCTCGTATTCCTTAATTAGTGCGGACGTGGCAGGGTTTATGGTGCTGCATCCTGTGGCCTCTGTCGGCAACACAAGGATTTGAAGAACAGCGGGAAGAGAGAATACTAAACTATAGTGCAGCTTCATATTGATACTACGAAATGCCAATATCTAAGCAATAAAGGATTTGCAAAAATGATTGAGATATTTGTTATTTACTAATAGAAAGTTATACGGGAATTAGGTCGGGATTATTTAATGCAGACTGTCAAGTAGGGTGATGTATGAGCGAAACCGTCTATAAAATCTGTAGCACCGATGCTAAAAAACGGGAATAAGGGAGTTGGGAGTCTCCTTTTTAAAGGGATTTATTCTTATTGCGGCTTACTGTTATTCGTGGGAAAAATGGATGTGTTTATAATAATAAAAATATCCGCCATTGAATATGCAAATATTCTTAATAAGAATATCAAAATAGAAAACAGCAATACTAACAAACAAAAAATGAGTGTGAACGTATAGGATGTCTTAAGAAAGCTACAATAGAGGCGTACTAACATCCAGAAGAGGTATGTGCCACAAACGCCATATTTATAGTGACATCAAGTGGCAACAAAAACAAAACCTGGATGCATTGTCGGAAAAAGAAGTATGTATTGACAGCGTAGCCTTCTTGGAATTTGCAGGAACAAAAGATGATAGTGAATATCAAATTAGCAGTTTTTTTTTGGCAAGGAGTTATATGGTGATTTCACTACTCAATAGCTTTGTTTTTTTAAGGATAACAGGATATTGACTTGGGGAAAAGGGTAATATATGTTTTGGATATTTGAAGACAGAAACGACTAGCTCAACAACAGACCACAGAAAGATAATATAGCATCGGGAAGTGACATGAAAGGATTCTTTTTTGGCCATTATTTGCGGGCATTAATAATTACACTATTAGCGCACGTTTCTTACTACTTGTCGGTGAGGGTTTTCTAAAATTGACACAATGGATGAGCAGTGAACTTCGCTGGGCAATTGAAAAAGAGCTACTTTTGCCGCTCGTCAGGAGACTAATCCGGGTAAAAACAATATTGCCTACTCTGTCCTATTTGAACAACAACCTTTTCAAGGGGATCGTGTTGGTTGATGCGCATTGGCATAGTAGAGTTGCGGACGCTTTAGGTGCCAAATATTAAAGGCCCACAACACTGGTGCGCGCCTATTGGTTGTCATTTTAGTTCAACGGAAGAATCAATGTAGAAAACCAAAGCCCTGGTAAAAGCAAGTGATGTCAGCAAACCAGAAGCTGGTGTGCTGATGTACAACTGAGAGGGGAGTACCGCGGATATTACCCTGCAGTGTTGTTCTTGGAATTGGTGACTGTAGCCAGTCGTTGGCATAGTGACAAACTACTCGCTGAACTTTGCAAGTTCCAATGCCGCAGGTTTGACAAACTGACAAAAGCTGGTAACGCTTGCTGCTGAAGACATTATGACGACAACGATTCCTGAAAAAGGTGGATGGTGAAAATTGCATGCTTTTTTCTTTGCGTAATCACGCAGAAGTAACGCAGGGATCGACCAATCAGTTGCAAATGCGGTTGGATGAAATTCAAGCAATTGGGTAAAAGGCTATCTTTAGACTGAGAGCTTCAGAGGATTTGTCTCCCACACTCGTGTGTGGGGGGGGGGAGTATGGATAATCTATTTTTCCACCGACAATCCCAGATTTCCTAAAGTAGTACGACAACTAATGCAAGAAAATTATAATGACAATTTACAGGCAATAATGCAGCAAATAAGGAATTTTTGCACTGACGACATGCGCAGTAGGAGTGACACGTCACCCACATGTCACATTAGTTCCCAGATGACAAATGATGTAATTCTCACATCTTTCCTCTTCCATAAGAGCACGAGACACTTTTGCACGAGTCCATAAATCGTCATTGGACGCATCTCTTACACATGGCAAAAGGCAGAAAGCAACTAGTATTGCCTTTTCTTTTGTTTCCACATCTTTCAAACCAATTCGATAGCCATCACATATAAAAAGGCGAGCTGGCTGGACATTTTATTTTTTTGGATTAAGAAAGGGTCAAAATCATTCATGCACCTGTAAAAGAAAGATAATCGCTTTATCAACATATATTCTTATTTTTATACCAGAGCATTTATTGCGATATACTCCAAGTGGATTAGACAAGTAGTATTCTACAACAATGTCATTGTTTCATCGGCACCGTCATGTTCGGGCAGGAGAGCCTGTGGTAGTCAGACAGCGTCCTCACCATCATCATGAGAAAATCGTGGAGAAGAAACGCGGTGGATGCAAGTCCTTTTTCTGCGGAACATGCTGTGGATGGCTCTGTGCGAAGATTTGCTAGATGAACCCAATGCACTCTGCAATCTTGTACATCTTTCTTTTTTATCACTGAATGCAAACTCCTTATTTTTTCTTGTTCTTCTAAATAATAAAATTTTCTTGAAAGTTGCTAAACGATATAATTATACCATGGAATTCCTTACAGACCCTGAAGGGCTTATTCTTGCAGATACAATGGTTGTAGTGCTCTCTGGAATTTAAAAGTTTGTCAAAAATTTCAAATCTGTGGTTAAAAGGAAGGGGGGGGGTGGAGATTCAAGAAACCTCACACATTTTCCAGAAATGCTGCAGGTCAGATTCCACATGCATTTTTATTTGAAAATCCCCTTTACTTTGATTGCGGGAGGGTTTCTTGTTTTTGTGTGTGCTAAAAAAAGGGGGATTGCAACATAAAGCTGCAAAAAGCCGCAAAAGCTGCAAAGAAGTGAGATTTTCTTAGTCAGATTTTCCTACAAAACCAGACAGAATGGATGTTTGCCTGCTTTTGTTCTTTTCTTTTCTAAACCATTTTTTTCTTGCTATTTTAGTTGTATAACTGTAGTAGAAAGTACTTTATTATACTCTTTTCTTCAAAAAAAAGGTTTCTTACAACAAAACTTCCGGCTAATGACTAACGCTGAGAGCAGTACTACCCAGCAGGGAGCAGCCAATGTATATCCACCTGCACCGGCTGGAGCAACTTACGGACAGGGATACAGCGCTAGCGCACCCGTAGCACAGCTTAATGAGAATGAGCAGCGTCGTCGTGTGGACCCGCTAAGCGATGACTCTGGACTTCGTGGAGGAGCAGGATGTTGCACTTGGTGTCTTGGTATCTTGGCTGGACTCATAGCCTGCCACTGTCTGTGTGGTGATGATGATGAGTAGGCTGACACAGCATAGTTTCTTCTAAAGCAAATTATTTTCCCTTTTTTCGCTTAATGCCAAAGGCGCTATTACCCTTTATTTTGCAAGCTAATAAAAATTTCCTATGCGCCATAATGGTAATTTCTTTTTTCATTGAAAGCGTTATACATTGATGTTTTCTTCAAATAGATGTGGTGAAACTCTTCTGGAAAACCCCCTGGAAGTGTTGTGCTGATTGGGGAAGGAGGGCGAATGAAAAATGCCAAGCCTTTCTCCTTGCAAAAGAATCACACGATGTTGAGTAGCCAGTCAAGCGAGACTTGCACTTGGCTGCGGAACACGATGTGTGTCTGATTTTTTATTCTAATCCGCAATTGACAAGTAAAACGAGAAAAAAGCGCAACATCAACCATTTTTCTTCTCCTCCACTAAACCCCGTTTTTTATATTTTACATTTTATACACAACGAGTAATAAGACGCTTTTTCTTCTAAAAATGGGAACTATTGATATGGGAAACAATGTTGTGCCTGCCGTACCACAGCCTGTTGCATTAGGGTACCAACCGCCGCAGGAGCCAAAACTACAGAACGCAGCGAATGAAACTACAGAAAAGCGAAAAGTGGATCCATTGGACGCTGATAACCCGAATCTTCAAGGAGGAGGATGCTGTGCGTGCTGTGGTGTGTGCTTTGGAGCAATATTGGGCTGTATCACTGGTCTCTTCTGCTGCTGCTGCTGACCTCTTCAAAAAGTGGCGCTCGGAACCATTTTCTTGCCATCAATTTAATTCCAACAATCTCTACTAATCTCCGTCTTGTTCATACTGGTCAGAGTGGCGGATATCCGCAGGAACAACCATGAAAAAAAGCCCAAGGGAGTGGGATTTCCATAACGAGTTATGCTTCTAGTGGGCCCACATACCGTTGCCCGAAAAAAGACACACATAGTAAACCATCACACATAGAACCAATACCTGTCACAGAAGCTCCCTGTATGTAGTGATAGGCAAGGTTTCATATTTTCCATATATCTTATTCAGCGAAGCGTATCTTTTTTCATCTAAGATAAAAAAGAGCAAGCTTTCTTCTACTCCTTTATTTTTAAAAAACTAACTTGATTAATTTACAGGAACATAAAGGTGTAATGGACTAAAAACAACGCGAAGGATAAGCAGATTATGCAGGAGAAAGGCTGCAGTCACGGGGTTCAGCACTCCTGTGCAGAAAAGTATCCAAACAATGCAAAGCGACCCAAAGTAGTACACTTTGATAGTCAAGCAGCCACAACTCGAGGCGGGTGTTGCATGGCTTGGATTTTGTCTGCTCTCATTGATATACTAGGGCTGCGCAAATTTCTCATTATTGAATACGCCACACCTTAATTTCACATCATATTTAATCAATAAACTTTAATCCATCAGTGCGGAAAACACATGCGGAAAAAAACAAAATGCACATATGAGCTTGGCATAAAAGCTGGACAGCTGATGGCTTCTTTTACTGCAGCCACTAGTACTAAATGGAATAAAAGAACACCACGGAATCCATTTTGATTGGAAGATATAATAAGAGCTTGTTAGATGAGGAGGAACTATGAAACTTCATAAGCTTTTTTTTATCCATGGAAGTTGCGGGAGAAAGACAAGTGTGGAAGGGCGTTGAGATTTTGTGCCAAGGAAAATGGGGAACAAAAAGGGAAAAGATGACGTTGATGAAACCCAATCAAAGCGCATCAACTTGACTGCTGAGATTCTTGAAATAGTGCAGTGGAAAAAATCAGACATTTACATTCATGCATGGGTTTGAACAATGGCCCTTTATTTTCTTCACCCCTCCTGGGCCAAATACATAAAAAGGACGAAGCGCAAGGTGGGAAAGAAAGGGAGGGGGAGAAAGTCACTTTTTTCTTTCTTTCGTTCTGCTGGAAAATACTATTAATATTTGGTACTCTTTTTAAATATGAGTCAAGACGATACGGTTTCAATGAAGACAGTTGGTGGCTACCAACCACCACAACAAAACCCAGGCCAACATTATAGCGGATACTACAATAGCGCAGAAGCAGGCCAATCTAATAACCAACCACAAGTAGTACTTTTCGATAAGGAACGGCCGCAACTTCAAGGAGGTGGTTGCTGTGGTGCCTTCTGGGGATGTCTCGGCGCTCTCATCTGCTGTGACATTTTGTTCTGAGCACCTAATTCTTTATGCTAATGCATCGATATTTATGCAATACCTTTTTTTGCTTTATCTTGTGGAAAAAGCCTTTTCTTTGGAGAGTGGTCGCTGAGGTTTTACATGTGTTACCCATTTTTCCTAAGAGGAGGAGGGGGTTTGGTATGCTTTTAAGAATACAAAAGGGCATTTTTTAGACTTCTTGAGCTTCCATAGTACTCTTTTTTCAACTGTTTTTTTATCAATATTATCTCTGAATTGAAAGATTATTTATTGCGCTAGAAGACTAACTAAGAAAACGTTGGAGAGATCACATACGAGTAATGCTTAGAAGAAGAAGAGTAGAGCCTGGTGGACGTAGATTCTACCACCACCGTCGTGTACGTCATCATCATGGGCCACATGTACGTCGATATGGACCCTGTGGAGGTTGCGGTTGCTGTGATGCCCTTTGTGGATTAGTACTTGGTATAATCTGTTTGGATTGGCTATGCTGAACATATCTACCCCCTCTTGGGTACTATTATCTATATTTT
>JANBQQ010000079.1:36187-47836 GCA_027577275.1 Coemansia sp. RSA 988 | reverse complement strand
GTCGTAGGGACCTCAGTCGTAGGAACCTCAGTTGTAGGCACACTGGAAGTGCAGCCAGAATGTGTTGTTGGAGGAGGTGGTGGGGTGGTGCTAGTGCATCCACTGTGTGTCTTGGATGGTTTCTCGCTGGTTGGCTCTTCGCTCGAGGGTTCTTCACTAGTCGGTTCCTCAGATGAAGGCTCTTCACTGGAAGGCTCCTCGCTGCCATAGCTGTTGCCACCGGATGGAACTTCGCTCGATGGCTCCTCACTTGATGGTTCTTCGCTGGAAGGAACCTCGCTGCCATAGCTACCACCCTCAGGTGGTTCTTCGCTAGAAGGATTCTCACTTGAAGGAACCTCACTTGATGGCTCTTCACTGGAAGGAACCTCGCTACCATAGCTACCACCCTCAGGTGGTTCTTCGCTAGAGGGGTTCTCACTTGATGGTTCTTCGCTGGAAGGAACCTCGCTGCCATAGCTACCACCCTCAGGTGGTTCTTCGCTAGAAGGATTCTCACTTGAAGGAACCTCACTTGATGGTTCCTCGCTGGAAGGAACTTCGCTGCCATATTCACCACCACCGTCGCTTGGAGGCGGTGCTTCAGACGATTCCTCAGCTTCAGCTGAATATCCGTCACGCTTAATCAGGTCATACTGTAGATCGGCTGGTACAGCCAAAGCAGCGGCAGCCAGCGCAAGGAAGAGAAGGCTAATGTTAACACTAAGCCGCATTTTGTGGATATGTTTCAACAACTATTTGAACGTTTGGCTGAAGAGGTAGGTATGATTTAGATAGAGTTTAAAGTGTCGTAGGCTAGAGTTGCTACTATAACAACTAAACTAATGGCCGGAACTCGACAAAAAGTATAAAGGCTTCTAGAATACTAAAAATGTGCTGGGCGCTGGTACTACACAAAATAAGCCATTCGGCAAAGCTATCTGGAAGACAGATTTGCTTATATACTAGACACAATAGTTTAAACATATCAAGGGGGTAACTCGGCTACTCTGTTCGCATACTTGAACATTGTAAACTTTCAGAGCTATATTGGATGCATACTATATTTTGATTAGTTGTAGCAATGTGCGCGCATGTGGCAGATATTGTTTAAAAATGATCTAAGAACGGAGAAAAGGCTTTTTTGGCAAATGCGGGTTTACATTTTCTATACTTTTTGCGTTGGCCAAACAGAGCATATTTCGCAACTTTGTGGAGGAAAAGCCAAATAAAATGACAAGGAACACATGGTATGCGCTATCTGTTTGTCACGGTGTGCGAAGACAAGAAATGTAGCTTTGTGGAGATAGTAGCCACGTTTTTATGGTTGTATATTGCGCCTCGTGCTGCATAAGGAGAACATAAATATAACACAGGCAATCACACACGCTGCGCCAAGAATAGAAGCACAAAATGCTCTCTAAACAATGATATAGAAATTATAGTGATAAAGCCATTATCAGTAGGCCTCTAGATCGTATTGCTTATAGCCACGCGTTACTGCTGCAATCAAGATGTTGATTGCTGCAATCTCGTCGCGGCGGTGAGCCAATTGTGCCTCGGCACTCTGGCCGATATTATGACCGATATTACACCGAATTGATATGAGTCTTCGGCAGAGCTCTCGCAAGGCATGCGTGTCGTCGTGATCCAATAGACTGTCAAGTCGGAGAATCAAGTACCAAAGCCATATTCCCTCAATCCTACGTAATTTATCGACTTCTATCCACGTCGTCATCCATTTGATCAAGCGAATGGCCATCATCTGGTCAGCAGAGGCAAGTGCGTGAACAATAGCTTTTGTCGTTGGGACATCATCGTCGATGCCATAGCAAAAGTTCTTCCATTCACGGACTCGATCGCTGTTGGGAATTGAAAACGTCAGTGGAACTCTGCTTCTGTCGAGAAGCAATCGAAACCCTGTCTGCTCATGTTTAAAGTATGGTGTAAAAGCATCTAGCCAGCTTATTGATGGCCGTAGATAATCCGGCAGTTGTTCAGAGTTAGTGACCTCAGATTGCACCGAAGATGTAGCTAGAGCCATGCGGGCATCATTTAGTAACTGTTCACGGCCTGGGGCGACTACGAACTTGGGAATTGATTCTGCTTCAAGACGCACGCGAAGCATGTATTGCTCGCCGCTAGAAGGTGTCTGTGTGTGATCACCTAGTGAGATGCCGGCGGGTATTGGCAGCGCTCCGCGCCGACCGTAGGGCAAATCGTCAGAGTGCATGAGACATATGTGAAGCTGTGAGGCAATACTGATGAATTTGCGGATGCACCACAGCGCGAGAGTTGCTGGCGCACAGCTGAAGGCATATTTAAGTCTTGATTTCAAGCGGTTTCACAGATATGGGCGGCGATCTGCACGTGTTGCAGAACTTTAAATCACTTTGAGATCACCACCATTAAAAAAAAAAATTTACATTTTTGAACCTGCTCTCTTTCTTTACCTTATTTGATTTGTTGTCTTCCTAAATCGACAGTTTTCTACGGAGACAAACAGCGTAGCCATGGTTTCCTCTCTAAAAAAGTTTGCGCCGCGGCGCGAACACAAAGAGCGCGGGCAAATATCGAGCCGCAAGCACCTTGGGCACCTGGAAAAACACAAGGACTATGTTTTACGAGCAAAGGATTACCGGGAGAAGCAGCGGGTTCTCAAGCGACTGCGTGAGCGTGCTGCGACACGCAATCCTGACGAATTTTACTTTAACATGGAGCGATCACAGATGAAAGACGGTGTGCACGTCGAAGAGCGCAGACAGGCACTGACTGCGGAAGTACAGAGGCTGATGGATACGCAGGACGTTACATATGTCAAAATGCAGCGCGACATTAACCGTCGCAAAATTGAAAGATTACAAAGCGAGCTACATTTTGCAGACACGCCGCAGGGCAGCCATCTTGGACCGCGGCACACTGTGTTTGTCGATAGCGAGGAGGAAGTGCGCAAGTTCAGGCCAGCAGAGCACTTCAACACGCTTCCCGAGTTTGTAGGGAGGAAGTACAATCGACCAAATGTTGACGCGCTAGAGAGTGGCGATATTGCGCGTCCGACGGGTAGTGTGCTAAAGAAAGCTACGAAGGCACGGGTGGAGAGGCTCCAGGAACTGAAGGATCGCCTTGAGAGGGAGGAGCAGCTTCAGCGTGCCGAGTCAGAAATGCTTTTGCGTCGGTCACTTAAGGAGAAGGGTGCAAGGGAAAAGGTCGGCAAAGATCGGCTTGGGCTTGCTATTTACAAGTGGAAGGCTGAGCGCAAGAAATAGCACCCGCGATTCCACAAACGGCTGCTTGCGCTTGCGGAGGGTTGTCCACATGTCTGATAGATTCAGCTCTGATCCTGCATTATGCTTTAAGTCGCGAGTCCTGCTGCTGCCTGGAGTGCTGCTGTTGCAAGCCACATCTTCCACCAAGCAATGTGCAGTACTTGGGCTTGAGGAATGGGGAAGACGACATGGGTCGGATTTCACAGTGCTGTGTGCTTTGACGAAAGAGGGGACTAATGTGTGGCGAATGCAGGTCTGGGTTTGTGGCATCATGACCAGTCTGCAAGCCCACGGCTCGATGTTTTTTCTTGATCTTTTTGTTTTCTTCTGTGTTTTCCTCATATTTTCGTGAAAAATATTTTAAACACCGTCCGGTTTTATCGAGTAATAGGACTCTATCTTTTTGTTTAACAATATATCAGCAATGCGCTTTCTAACTGTGACAATAGTGCTTCTCGGAAGCTTCCTCGAAACAGCCTTGGCCGAGCAAGCGACGCACGGAAGTAGCAATGGTACTGGCGGCACTCCGGGCCCCCTTTTACATACAAAGCCACTACGTATCTCGCGTGCAGCTCGCATTACTCGCGCAGCCGTCACCGACCACGGAGAGGTTGCAAGTAGATCTAAGCTATGGAGCACATACGACTCTGTCCTTGGCACAGCAAAGTACATTGACCTGACTCACACAATCGAACCCGATATGCCCATCTGGCGCGGATTTGGGAATATCACATTCTCACCAGCTGTCAACAAACTCACCGGCAAGCCATTCACTTATGCTGAGAACATGTTTGTAGCTACTGCTTATCAGCTTACCACTGACCAGATGGGAACGCAGCTGGATGCACCGGCACACTTTAACCCGTACTTTGCCTCTTCTGACGAGATCCCGGCTACATTTGCCCTGCGCAAACTCGTAGTCATAAATATCTCGGACAGAGTAGCAAAGAACAACTCGTACGCAATGACAGTTAATGATGTGCTGGAGTGGGAGACAGAGCACGGACAGATTCCTCGACGTTCTGTGGTATTTGTGCGCTCTGACTGGTCCCGGTCATGGCCTCACGTTGACACGGACGTCTTTCCGCAGGTCCTGCTTGAGACTGTAAAATTTCTTCATCTTGAGCGCGATATTCTGTTCCACGGCCACGAGCCGCTGGATACGGACATGTCCCCTGATTTTGCCTCTGAAGCATGGCTGCTTAGTCATGGGTATGCCCAGGCCGAAGGTGTCACCAATCTCCACCTGCTGCCGCCTGTCGGATGTCTTCTGAGCACAGGATTTCCAAAGTTCCTTGGCGGCGTCGGAAGCTACGTTCGTTATGTCGCTGTCTGTGAGTCGGACTGGCCACATGGTGTGCAGCCGGGAACCACACCCGAGGCGCCACTGCCCAAGTACGCGAAAGCGCTTGGCTGGAGCAAACAGGGTGGTCGTCGTGACCGCATCTGAGACAGCAGTTGCAGGAGATGCATTCAACAGACCTTCTGCATTGAATGCTGGTGATGTCATTTCTGATATTATCGATATTTTTGCAGTTATATTCTAGTTTTTATTGTCAAACTTTGACTAACATTTCGTCACAAAAGGATGATGTATATCAATGACAACGCTTTTCTTGCAAAAATATATAAAGTTGTATTAGCTGTGGACCAAGGTCTGGCACCAAAACCAAAGACAATTGAGGGAACCCACCTCTGAAAGAAATGACGACATAATGAGGCCTATGGCTGAGAAAGAAAATCACCCAGACGCAGACACACAACGCATGACACAGGACCTCTGTTGGAACAAGTGCACTCGCCCCACCACCCCAATTAGGGGGCAGTAGGAGATTAGCTGTTTTCAGTGCGCAAAAGGTACTTGCTGCTGCTGCGGTTGCTGGGGCGACTGCTGTTGGAGCTTCTGCTGCTGCTGATGATGTATCTGCGCCAGACGTTTGTAGAACTCGCGGTGGAGTGGCAAGCAATGGCCTTCATGAAACAACATGCGTGCAATGTGGAGCACGGACATCAGCTTGTAGTACCGCTCGCTTTGGCGCGGAAACCCGCCCTTGCTGTATGTCTGAACTTCATTGGATATGTGCCGTTCGAGTTCGACAACATTAATTTGTGCCACTCCGCCACGCACTAGCGAGCTCTTGCTATCGGCATCGCCACCCTTATGTGCATGCTGACCTGACCCATTTCCCTGGGTAGGGGTGTTCTGCATCTGCTGCATCTGCGTGCTATTGGCCGCTTCGTTGCCGTTTACTTTTGCGTTTGTTTCCATTGTCGCCCCGTTATAATTTGAGGCTTCCTCTTCTGTTGGGCTTCGGCGCTTATAAACTAAATTCGCTGCTTAAATTACCAACACAATAAACTTGAGCTGTGGTTATGCTACTACCTAAAAGGTGAAACAGTGCTGGGCGAAGAAAAAAATAACTCTACACTAACTGAAATAAGCGTGTGTTGTGTGCGAAGAGGTGCACAAGTGGTGAGATAGCTAATATACAAGTAAACTCGGTTAGACGATGACTGGTATGAATATAGCTGAAATATTGGTTAAAATTTTTTAAAAGGTTATAATAGTCAGAGGCTGAGAGCTTGGGAAGCAAAAAAGCAAAAAAAATTAGCAGTTAGAAGTCGAACGCCAGGAAAGATATTCGAATAAAAGCAAGAAGGCGGGGTAGGGAGTTTGAGATAGGGCACAGTTTACTAGAAGAAGCAGACTTTTATTAGCATGCGAAAGAAAGTAAAAAAGAAAGACGAAGGGGAAAGGAAGAAATGAAAGGCGCGAGCTCTGCGCATAATTGCTTCCAAGCACCGTAGCGTACCTTTTTTCGCAGCTAGAATCTGTTAACTGCTATGTGGTGAGCTTGAATTGCCCCTCCTTCCGACCAAAAGTGTGGCTCCTCCCTGTCATCTTCCGGCCATGCCTCTCCTGTGTCTTTTGGCCACAAAATCCCGCCTTTGTCCGCTGCCTGATGATGTATGCGTGCGGCGTCACTGTGGTTCTAGGCATGTCTCGTGGCAATTGCAGTCTCCCTCCCCTCTTATCCGCCGATGACGCATACCCGCCTCTCCGCACTGTCCAGTCAGCGGCGGCGGCCAGCTGCCTGTTGCCGACTGCCCTGCCTCTAATTTTCCTGTTGAAAAATAGCACACATAGTTGCACGTCGCGTTTGCGTCACTTTCTAAGAATTTCAGCGCAAAGTAGGGGCGCTGGTGGCGGTCGGCTATGTTAGGGAGTAGTCGCTGTACACGATGACTTCAGGCAGCAACGCCCAGACAAAGAGTTTAAATACGTCATTGTACATGCGCTGGGGGCGTGCAGCTCAACCAATTGCCTGGGCGCAATTATCAGCGTGAAGAAAGCCCCCAAACGATATTGGTGTCATTGGCGATATAGAGGACCATCAAACTGTCATGTATGTCACATTCCACACACATGCTTTCAATAAAATTTAGTAGAAGAATTGTAGAGCGGTCTTGTTCCAGGATAAGGGCTGTGGTGGCTACCCCGAATGTTGTGCTAGTTGTGACTTGGCCTTCTTGGTGCTCTTCTTGCCCTTACGCAGGCTGAATAGGATGTGCCGGAAGTTTTTGAACAGAAGCAGTATTGCGATTCCAGTGCCTGAGATTGGGATGCGGATCTGGATATGGATCGACAGAAGAAGCAATAGCAGGTTCATGATACACCTTGGGCTCATAGCATATATTTCTAGTTAGATGAGTGCAGTTTTTAAGATCGCTTAATTGTTGAATAGTTTTATTTAGATAACCTCGTCTAGATGTTAGCTATTATTATTTAGTAGAATTTACTATAAAAACTCCATTTGGTAAGTAAGAAAGGAGTTCTGTATGTTGGATGTTGCGTTTCTAGAAGCATTTTCGCTGATTGCTTGGAATGATTAGCAACACATCCTATCAGCCTCTTATCCAAATCGACTCAGTATATAACTAAACACATTTAAGGAGAGTGAATTGTAAATTAATTAATGTATGAGTAAAAATGTTTATTAAAGAGATCCAAGGACAAGTGACTTTATCTAAGCAATCGTCTGGCAGCAACTGTCAGTGCCTCTACCATCCTTTTTGTGATGGCCACACAGCTATGTAAACCCACTGTCTGGTCACCACACTCCATTGCGCTGTCACTTCGTGAAATACAATCTGTTGAAGATAGTGGCAAGCAAGTTCTGTCCCATGGATGGCCACCAACTCCTTTCTGTTGCTTGTGTCTATCTGGGGCTTGAGGATTGCTGCATGTCTCGTTTAAAGCTGCTTATCCTCTTTGCTATTATTGCATCACTTTTATCCACCATGCTTGAAAGGTTGGCTACTGCCTGTTCTGTTGTAGTGTAGGCTGTGGGCTCATTAGCGAGCTCTGTGGTGCAACTCTTTCTGACCCACCCTTGCTATCAGCAACTCCACTACGTGCATCGGATGGTTCAACTGAATACGTGTTAGCAGAGCTTCGCTCGCATTGGGTGCCTCCTCCCTGCACACCATGGGCAGCAGAAGCAGGCTGTGCTATACCAACTGTCACTGTACTGTTGTCTAGCTGTGGCTATTGCCTACCCAACCCTGCACTCGGTAGCCGTAGAATTTGTTGTCACTCTCCGTCAAGCATGTCACCTGGTTCAGCCAGCAACGGTGGCAGGCGCGAAGGTGGTAATAAGGAAGTGCCAATTTTTGCTAAAACAACTAAAAGTGAGGAAAAGGAAGATAAACCCGTCAAAGCTTCTTCAAAATCCATACAGTGAAGGCACCAATCATCTGATCAATCATTCAGATCAATTGTTGGTGTCAGGCGACCAGGTGAGCGGACAGTCGCTTTTTTTTTTTTGCTTCCTGCCTCCCAATATTCTTTCATTTTTCTTAAGAAAAGCAGATCCTCCATTTTACAGATTGGTGTCACCTTTGAAAGCAGATTTCGATCATCTCTGTCCGAATTGCGCAGCATAACTTGGACGACGACGGAGATTCGACAGCAACTACATTCATAACAGCGGAGCTGGAAACAATCTTGGAAAAATAAAGGGAAAAGGACCAGATTGCGTTGATCGTGGCGAATCTACATTCTCTTTGGCGTTTTTCCTCTCCATATGAAAGAGGCAGCATCAGAATTAGATAAAACGGAAGCATAAACACTAGTACCGCAAACACCGTGACAGTAGAGCATCTCTACTATCTCCACCAATCTTCAGAAAAAAAATTGAAAACTGTTTAGTGCAAATCTAAGCTCTGTTGGTGTTGTTGTTCTGTTAGAATAGTATCTATTGTTTTGTTTTAGGTTTGTTTGACCGGCTTTTCCTTTTTTATCCTCTGTTTTTTTTATTTAGTCTAATGAGCAGTGGCAACGGCAACAGTGGCCCTTCGGGGATCGACCGAGAGCTCTATCGTGAGTTTCGGAAGGAGCTGACAAAGCTCACCTTCAGCTCAAAGCCTATCATCAATGACTTGTCCAAGCGGGCTGAGCTTAGTATGAACAGCGCTCAGACAGTAATCAAGGCTATTGAGGAGCATTTGTGCTTTACAGCACCCAAGCACAAGCTGCCTGCATTTTTTCTTTTGGACTCGATCATCAAGAACGTAGGCGGCATGTACATTTCGCTGCTTCATGGCCGCATTGACAAGATATTTATTGATATTTGGCGCTCTGTTGATGATAAAGTGAAGGCAGAGCTGGAGCGGACACTGGTGACTTGGCGTCATGGATTTCTTGGCGGGCAGCGTAATCTGTTTCCAGAGTTTGTGTTGAGGAAGATCGAAGAAGATGTCAATCGATTAAAAGCCAAGGCCAAAGAGACCACGCAGATGCTGCCTGAGGCAAATGGCGATGATTTGCTGGACAACCTTACTGGCCTACAGTCGCATGCCAAAAAGCGTGCGCGCGAGGAGCATCAGCAGTCGATCCAACGGGCTGTAACTGCCAAGGCTGACAGCTACAACAGTGCTGCTAATCGTGATAGGCGCCACTCGGACAAGAGACAGCGCACTCCTGATCGGGGAAAGGTGAGTACTTGGGACAGCGCGAGGGCTGCTTTGTTTGTGCGCGGATGCAGCTTTGTTTGCCGCAGCAAAAACAATTCAGCACTCGTCTCTACATTAGCTGCGCATATGCGAGTAGCACTTTATTTTTGGTCTATGATTTGCGATGGCAAAATGCTTGCGACCATGCTGGTGAGGAGGAGCACACTGAACAAGAATTTATTTATTTTTTACATCGGGAACACAATGAGAGATTGGGCTCGCATCGAGATCGGCTGGCATGCATAATGCACCTATCTCCGCCGACTAGTCCAATCGTGTTCTCTCCGCACTATTTCATGGCATTCTGCGCACGCAATGGAGCTCAACTGTGTGCTCTGCAGAGTCTTGTTGGGATATCCACATCCTCCCTCTCCCTCACTTGGAACTTGTCACTAAAGGTGTACCCCTGTTTGCAATACAAACGATGCATATTACATGTTTGTCTTTTTCTTTCGCGATATGTGTTGTAGGACGGTCATAACAGCCAGCAGGGGCTGCTGCAGCTGGTCAATTCGATCCTAGTGAAGAAGCAAGTGGAGGTGATGCGCAGGCCTAACGACGTCAAGCTTTTTACGGTCCTCAATATTCTGAAGGATATCAAGGCCACTGTGGCCGAGGCTGAATTGCCGTCCGAGAGGATACGGGAAATCCGCGATCAGCTATCTGAACTCGATAGTGCACAGAGCAATGGTGGAGGTAGAAAGAGAGCTCATAAAAGCGAAACGGCCACTCCGCCGTACATGCCTCCACCACTGTCACCTGGCATGTCTTCCAGTGCTCATCAGCAAGAGCACCATGCAAACGGACATACAAAGTCTGCCATCGATAAAAATGTCACTGACCCAGCAACACTTGTTGCGACAGAAACAATATCTTCTCCAAACAATACGTCCGGCGAAATAACAGATGCTGGACAACTTCTACAGGGAATAATGGCGCGGCCAGAAGTCCTAAATAGTTTGCGCAAAGTGGCGCCTGTTCTTTCATCGTCACTGGAATCAATGACCTTCTCACAAAACCAAGAGGGTGTCGGGTATAAGGATTTTGCGCAGCTGGACCCCATTCCTTTGTCGCATGCGTCAATATCAAGGTAAGTATTTTTTCAAATGCGAATATTACTCGAGTATTGTTGTCCAAAGGGACATCTCCCAATTGTACATTTTTTCTGCACCTGGCAAGATTCTTTTTTATTGCATATGGCTCTGTAAATGAGCTTCTACGCGAATAAACCATCACATAATTTTTTATTCTTTCAGTTGAATTATTTGCGCAGCAAGACATTCGAAGAAACGATGCTTTTCACATCCTATTTGTATCCCTAATTTACAAAAGAGGGTGACAATGTCCAGCCAGTGTGTTTATTTTTTTTTATCTTCCATGCACATGTTGTCCTAGCGCAAATTTGGACGTGCATCTATTCAAATAACATATGCGTATGTCATAGATATAGTGGCTGAATAAACTCGCAGAGTGCTGGCATGTTTGTTTCAACAAATGTAGGGTGCGGCCAGGAATATACAACATTCTGTATGCAGGCTACGGAAACCAATGCTCACAGTGCGGCTGGCGTACAAAGGATCACGACACAGATCAAATGAAGAAGCATTTGGATTGGCATTTCCGGCGCAACATGCGACTACAGAACGACAAGGAACGTAGGGCGCCGCCGCGCGGGTGGTATCTAGACCAGGCGCAGTGGGAAGCGGGAGCGGCAGCTGAAGACGCGCAGCCACCGGCGGGAGCAACGACACCTGCTGAGGATAGGCAGAATGACAAAGACAATCTAAAATCTATTGCAGAGCTGAAGCAAATGATGGTGGCAGCGCCCCCCAACCACAATGACTTGTGTGCAGTTTGTAAAGAGGCGTTTGAGCGCAGATTCAATGAGGATGAGGAGGACTGGGTTCTTGTTAATGCAGTGCTTGTTGATGGCACTGTATTTCACGCTACATGCCATGCAGGCAGTCATTGAGATACTTCTTTAAGAACTTAACAAGCTTTTACGTAATTTGTGAACGCCCTTGGCTTTATTAGTACCATTTTATGTTGTTCGCATCTTTGTTTGTCATCACAAGAGTGAATTTTTTTTTCTTTGTTTCCTAATCTACGAGACAAAGGCTGCTAATACATTAACACTCCCATTATGCGTTGCTCTGAAGTTTTGCATGGGTGTTACAGAAATACATGCCACCTTAAAATTTCGACACATTATATGCATAGTTGGTACAATGGATGGTAAACACTACAATCGCAATTAGTTAGGAAAGTTGCTACCAAAGTCTATGTCTGCCGGAAGAGCGAATCAGTGAAGAGCCTGTAGGTTAGAATATGTGAGTGCCTTGAAGACAATAATACATCTACAACAATGGCTGCTGCTTGGCTTCCAATT